>CM057821.1:413595-641500 GCA_030067965.1 Latrodectus elegans
ATAAGGATACATTTTAAATGATTAGAAATGTCTTGAATTAAACTGAATATTGTAGAGGACACTATTGAAAGCATTTTATTGTATTAATATTTAATATCCCATGGTTGAGTCGTATCACTCATAAATTTTCTAAAATCCATCCAAAAAAGAAGAAAATTTGATTTCTTTAAAAGGGGGGAGATTTTAAAAGGGGAGACATTTTAGGAGAGCAGAGATTTCTGGAACCGATGTGTATTTTATAGAGGAGACTATTACGCACATTTTGATGTATTAGTATTTAAAATCTCATGGTTAGGGACCGAACATTCCTTATTTTTCTAAAATTCGATAAAAAAGAACTCAAAATTGACTTTTTAAAAAGGGGGGGGTGTGATAAGAACATTTTCTGTGTTTAAAAATGTCTGGTACCAAACTGAATCTTGTAGAGGAGACTATTGCGAACATTTTGATGCATTAATATTTAATAGCCAAAGGCCTGCGTCGTAACACTTATGAACTTTCTAAAAATACAATAAAAAACAACAAATTGACTTTTTATAGGGTCGGTGATTAAGATATTTTAGGTGTCAAGAAATATCTGGACCAAAACTTAAACTTTTAGAGGAAACTATTGCAAACATTTTGATGTATTTATATTTAATATCCCATGGTAAGAGTCGTAACAATCCTCAACTTTCTAAACTACAATATAAAACATAAAATTGACTTTTTATGGGATTGGTGATTAAGACATTTTAGGTGTCAAGAAATGTCTGGAACCAAACTGAGTCTTGCAGACGAGACTATTGCAAACATTTTGATGTATTAATATATAAGTTCTCATGGTTGGATTCATAACACTCCTCAATTTGCTAAAATCCGATAAAATAAACAAAATTTTAGTACTTTTAAAGAGGGAGGGAGGTTATAAGGACATTTTAGAATCCTAGAAATGTCTTAAACCAAACTGAATTTTGTGGAGGACACTATTGCGAACATTTTGATGTATTAATATTTAATATCCCATGGTTGGAATCGTAGTACTCCTCAATTATCTAATATCAGACCAAAAAGACACAAAAATTTGAATTCTTAAAAAAACGGGGAGGGGGCTGATTAGGACATTTTAGAACAATAGACATCTGTGGAACAAATCTGAATCTTGTAGAGGAGACTGATGCAAACATTTTGATGTATTAATATTTAAGATACCATGGTTGGAGTCGTATCACTCATAAATTTTCTAAAATCCATCCAAAAAAGAAGAAAATTTGATTTCTTTAAAAGGGGGGAGGGTGATTAGGACATTTTAGGAGACCAGACTTCTCTGGAACTAAATTGAATGTTGTAGAGGAGACTATTTCAAACAATTTGATGTATAAATATTTAATATACCATGGTTATTGTCAGAACCCTCCTAATTTTTTCTAAATTTCGATCAAAATGAACGCAAAATTGACTTTTTAAAACGGAGGGGCGGATAAAGACATTTTAGGTGCTTAAAATTGCCTGGTACCAAACTGAATCTCTTAGACGAGACTATTGCGAACATTTTGATGCATTAATATTTAATATCCCATGGTTTGATTCGTAACACTTCCATAACATTCTAAAGAACCATAAAAATAACAAAATTAAATTTTTGTAGGCTTGCTGATTAAGACATTTTAGGTGTCATGGTTTGAATCATAAATGTTCTGGAGTCCAACTGAATCATGTTGAGGAGCCTATTGCAAACATTTTGATGTATTTAAGTATACGATTTCATGGTTGGAATCATAACACTCCTCAATTTCCTAAAATCTGACAAAAAAACCAAAATTTAATACTTTCAAGAGGGGGGGAGTTATTAGGACATTTTAGAAGACTAGAAATGTTTAGAACCAAACTGAATCTTGTAGAGAAGAGAATTGCAAACATTTTGATAAATTAATATTTAAGATCTCATGGTTGGAATCATAACACTCCTCAATTTCCTAAAATCCGATAAAAAAACCAAGATTTAGAAATTTAAAGAGGGGGGGTTATAAGGACATTTTAAATGATTAGAAATGTCTTGAACCAAACTGAATATTGTAGAGGACACTATTGAAAGCATTTTATTGTATTAATATTTAATATCCCATGGTTGGAGTCGTATCACTCATAAATTTTCTAAAATCCATCCAAAAAAGAAGAAAATTTGATTTCTTTAAAAGGGGGAGGGTGATTAGAAATTTTAGCAGACCACAGATTTCTGGAACCAAAGTGATGATGAGACTATTGCGAAACATTTGATGTATTAATATTTAAAATCTCATGGTTAGATTCAGTACCCTCCTTATTTTTCTAAAATTCGATCAAAGAGAAATAAAAATTGACTTTTTAAAAAGGGGGGTGGGTGTGATAAGAACATTTTCTGTGTTTAAAAATGTCTGGTACCAAACTGAATCTTGTAGAGGAGACTATTGCGAACATTTTGATGCATTAATATTTAATAGCCAAAGGCCTGCGTCGTAACACTTATGAACTTTCTAAAATACAATAAAAAAACAACAAATTGACTTTTTATAGGGTCGGTGATTAAGATATTTTAGGTGTCAAGAAATATCTGGACCAAAACTTAAACTTTTAGAGGAAACTATTGCAAACATTTTGATGTATTTATATTTAATATCCCATGGTAAGAGTCGTAACAATCCTCAACTTTCTAAACTACAATATAAAACATAAAATTGACTTTTTATGGGATTGGTGATTAAGACATTTTAGGTGTCAAGAAATGTCTGTAACTAAACTGAGTCTTGCAGACGAGACAATTGCAAACATTTTGATGTATTAATATATAAGTTCTCATGGTTGGATTCATAACACTCCTCAATTTGCTAAAATCTGATAAAATAAACAAAATTTAATACTTTCAAGAGGGAGGGAGGTTATAAGGACATTTTAGAATCCTAGAAATGTCTTAAACCAAACTGAATTTTGTGGAGGACACTATTGCGAACATTTTGATGTATTAATATTTAATATCCCATGGTTGGAATCGTAGTACTCCTCAATTATCTAATATCAGACCAAAAAGACACAAAAATTTGAATTCTTAAAAAACGGGGAGGGGGCTGATTAGGACATTTTAGAACAATAGACATCTGTGGAACAAATCTGAATCTTGTAGAGGAGACTGATGCAAACATTTTGATGTATTAATATTTAAGATACCATGGTTGGAGTCATATCACTCATAAATTTTCTGAACTCCATCCAAAAAACAGAAAAATTTGAATTCTTTAAAAGGGGAGAGGGGTATTAGGACATTTTAGGAGACCAGACTTCTCTGGAACTAAATTGAATGTTGTAGAGGAGACTATTTCAAACAATTTGATGTATAAATATTTAATATACCATGGTTATTGTCAGAACCCTCCTAATTTTTTCTAAATTTCGATCAAAATGAACGCAAAATTGACTTTTTAAAACGGAGGGGCGGATAAAGACATTTTAGGTGCTTAAAATTGCCTGGTACCAAACTGAATCTCTTAGACGAGACTATTGCGAACATTTTGATGCATTAATATTTAATATCCCATGGTTTGATTCGTAACACTCCATAACATTCTAAAGCACCATAAAAAACACAAAATTAAATTTTTGTAGGCTTGCTGATTAAGACATTTTAGGTGTCATGGTTGGAATCATAAATGTTCTGGAGTCCAACTGAATCATGTTGAGGAGCCTATTGCAAACATTTTGATGTATTAAAGTATAAGATTTCATGGTTGGAATCATAACACTCCTCAATTTCCTAAAATCTGACAAAAAAACCAAAATTTAATACTTTCAAGAGGGGGGGAGTTATTAGGACATTTTAGAAGACTAGAAATGTTTAGAACCAAACTGAATCTTGTAGAGAAGAGAATTGCAAACATTTTGATAAATTAATATTTAAGATCTCATGGTTGGAATCATAACACTCCTCAATTTCCTAAAATCCGATAAAAAACCAAGATTTAAAAATTTAAAGAGGGGGTTATAAGGACATTTTAAATGATTAGAAATGTCTTGAACCAAACTGAATATTGTAGAGGACACTATTGAAAGCATTTTATTGTATTAATATTTAATATCCCATGGTTGGAGTCGTATCACTCATAAATTTTCTAAAATCCATCCAAAAAAGAAGAAAATTTGATTTCTTTAAAAGGGGGGAGGGTGATTAGAACTTTTTAGTAGACCAGAGATTTCTGGAACCAAAGTGATGATGAGACTATTGCGAAACATTTGATGTATTAATATTTAAAATCTCATGGTTAGATTCAGTACCCTCCTTATTTTTCTAAAATTCGATCAAAGAGAAATAAAATATGACTTTATAAAAAGGGGGTGGGTGTGATAAGAACATTTTCTGTGTTTAAAAATGTCTGGTACCAAACTGAATCTTGTAGAGGAGACTATTGCGAACATTTTGATGCATTAATATTTAATATCCAAAGGCCTATGTCGTAACACTTATGAACTTTCTAAAATACAATAAAAAAAACAAATTGACTTTTTATAGGGTCGGTGATTAAGATATTTTAGGTGTCAAGAAATATCTGGACCAAAACTTAAACTTTTAGAGGAAACTATTGCAAACATTTTGATGTATTTATATTTAATATCCCATGGTAAGAGTCGTAACAATCCTCAACTTTCTAAACTACAATATAAAACATAAAATTGACTTTTTATGGGATTGGTGATTAAGACATTTTAGGTGTCAAGAAATGTCTGGAACCAAACTGAGTCTTGCAGACGAGACTATTGCAAACATTTTGATGTATTAATATATAAGTTCTCATGGTGGGATTCATAACACTCCTCAATTTGCTAAAATCCGATAAAATAAACAAAATTTTAGTACTTTTAAAGAGGGAGGGAGGTTATAAGGACATTTTAGAATCCTAGAAATGTCTTAAACCAAACTGAATTTTGTGGAGGACACTATTGCGAACATTTTGATGTATTAATATTTAATATCCCATGGTTGGAATCGTAGTACTCAATTATCTAATATCAGACCAAAAAGACACAAAAATTTGAATTCTTAAAAAACGGGGAGGGGGCTGATTAGGACATTTTAGAACAATAGACATGTGTGGAACAAATCTGAATCTTGTAGAGGAGACTGATGCAAACATTTTGATGTATTAATATTTAAGATACCATGGTTTATTCATATCACTCATAAATTTTCTGAACTCCATCCAAAAAGCAGAAAAATTTGAATTCTTTCAAAGGGGAGAGGTGGATTAGGACATTTTAGGAGACCAGACTTCTCTGTAACTAAATTGAATGTTGTAGAGGAGACTATTTCAAACAATTTGATGTATAAATATTTAATATACCATGGTTATTGTCAGAACCCTCCTAATTTTTTCTAAATTTCGATCAAAATGAACGCAAAATTGACTTTTTAAAACGGAGGGGCGGATAAAGACATTTTAGGTGCTTAAAATTGCCTGGTACCAAACTGATTCTCTTAGACGAGACTATTGCGAACATTTTGATGCATTAATATTTAATATCCCATGGTTTGATTCGTAACATTCCATAACATTCTAAAGCACCATAAAAACACAAAATTAAATTTTTGTAGGCTTGCTGATTAAGACATTTTAGGTGTCATGGTTGGAATCATAAATGTTCTGGAGTCCAACTGAATCATGTTGAGGAGCCTATTGCAAACATTTTGATGTATTAAAGTATAAGATTTCATGGTTGGAATCATAACACTCAACAATTTCCTAAAATCTCACAAAAAAACCAAAATTTAATACTTTGAAGAGGGGGAGTTATTAGACATTTTAGAAGACTACAAATGTTTAGAACCAAACTGAATATTGAAGAGAAGAGAATTGAAAACATTTTGATAAATTAATATTTAAGATTTCATGGTTGGAATCATAACACTCCTCAATTTCCTAAAATCCGATAAAAACCAAGATTTAGAAATTTAAAGAGGGGGTTATAAGGACATTTTAAATGATTAGAAATGTCTTGAACCAAACTGAATATTGTAGAGGACACTATTGAAAGCATTTTATTGTATTAATATTTAATATCCCATGGTTGGAGTCGTATCACTCATAAATTTTCTAAAATCCATCCAAAAAAGAAGAAAATTTGATTTCTTTAAAAGGGGGGAGGGTGATTAGAACTTTTTAGTAGACCAGAGATTTCTGGAACCAAAGTGATGATGAGACTATTGCGAAACATTTGATGTATTAATATTTAAAATCTCATGGTTAGATTCAGTACCCTCCTTATTTTTCTAAAATTCGATCAAAGAGAAATAAAAATTGACTTTTTAAAAAGGGGGGTGGGTGTGATAAGAACATTTTCTGTGTTTAAAAATGTCTGGTACCAAACTGAATCTTGTAGAGGAGACTATTACGAACATTTTGATGCATTAATATTTAATAGCCAAAGGCCTGCGTCGTAACACTTATGAACTTTCTAAAATACAATAAAAAAAACAACAAATTGACTTTTATAGGGTCGGTGATTAAGATATTTTAGGTGTCAAGAAATATCTGGACCAAAACTTAAACTTTTAGAGGAAACTATTGCAAACATTTTGATGTATTTATATTTAATATCCCATGGTAAGAGTCGTAACAATCCTCAACTTTCTAAACTACAATATAAAACATAAAATTGACTTTTTATGGGATTGGTGATTAAGACATTTTAGGTGTCAAGAAATGTCTGGACCAAACAGAGTAATGCAGACGAGACTAATGCAAACATTTTGATGTATTAATATATAAGTTCTCATGGTTGATTCATAACACTCCTCAATTTGCTAAAACTGATAAAATAAACAAAATTTTAATACTTTTAAAGAGGGAGGGAGGTTATAAGGACATTTTAGAATCCTAGAAATGTCTTAAACCAAACTGAATTTTGTGGAGGACACTATTGCGAACATTTTGATGTATTAATATTTAATATCCCATGGTTGGAATCGTAGTACTCCTCAATTATCTAATATCAGACCAAAAAGACAAAAATTTGAATTCTTAAAAAACGGGGAGGGGGCTGATTAGGACATTTTAGAACAATAGACATCTGTGGAACAAATCTGAATCTTGTAGAGGAGACTGATGCAAACATTTTGATGTATTAATATTTAAGATACCATGGTTTATTCATATCACTCATAAATTTTCTGAACTCCATCCAAAAAGCAGAAAAATTTGAATTCTTTCAAAGGGAGAGGGTGATTAGACATTTTAGGAGACCAGACTTCTGGAACTAAATTGAATGTTGTAGAGGAGACTATTTCGAACAATTTGATGTATAAATATTTAATATACCATGAAAGAGTTGTCAGAACCCTCCTAATTTTTTCTAAATTTCGATCAAAATGAACGCAAAATTGACTTTTTAAAACGGAGGGGCGGATAAAGACATTTTAGGTGCTTAAAATTGCCTGGTACCAAACTGAATCTCTTAGACGAGACTATTGCGAACATTTTGATGCATTAATATTTAATATCCCATGGTTTGATTCGTAACACTCCATAACATTCTAAAGCACCATAAAAACACAAAATTAAATTTTTGTAGGCTTGCTGATTAAGACATTTTAGGTGTCATGGTTGGAATCATAAATGTTCTGGAGTCCAACTGAATCATGTTGAGGAGCCTATTGCAAACATTTTGATGTATTAAAGTATAAGATTTCATGGTTGGAATCATAACACTCCTCAATTTCCTAAAATCTGACAAAAAAAAACAAAATTTAATACTTTCAAGAGGGGGGGAGTTATTAGACATTTTAGAAGACTAGAAATGTTTAGAACCAAACTGAATCTTGTAGAGAAGAGAATTGCAAACATTTTGATAAATTAATATTTAAGATCTCATGGTTGGAATCATAACACTCCTCAATTTCCTAAAATCCGATAAAAAACCAAGATTTAAAAATTTAAAGAGGGGGGGTTATAAGGACATTTTAAATGATTAGAAATGTCTTGAACCAAACTGAATATTGTAGAGGACACTATTGAAAGCATTTTATAGTATTAATATTTAATATCCCATGGTTGGAGTCGTATCACTCATAAATTATCTAAAATCCATCAAAAAAAAAGAAGAAAATTTGATTTCTTTAAAAGGGGGAGGGTGATTAGAACTTTTTAGTAGACCAGAGATTTCTGGAACCAAAGTGATGATGAGACTATTGCGAAACATTTGATGTATTAATATTTAAAATCTCATGGTTAGATTCAGTACCCTCCTTATTTTTCTAAAATTCGATCAAAGAGAAATAAAAATTGACTTTTTAAAAAGGGGGGTGGGTGTGATAAGAACATTTTCTGTGTTTAAAAATGTCTGGTACCAAACTGAATCTTGTAGAGGAGACTATTGCGAACATTTTGATGCATTAATATTTAATAGCCAAAGGCCTGCGTCGTAACACTTATGAACTTTCTAAAATACAATAAAAAAAACAACAAATTGACTTTTTATAGGGTCGGTGATTAAGATATTTTAGGTGTCAAGAAATATCTGGACCAAAACTTAAACTTTTAGAGGAAACTATTACAAACATTTTGATGTATTTATATTTAATATCCCATGGTAAGAGTCGTATTAATCCTCAACTTTCTAAACTACATAATAAAACATAAAATTGACTTTTTATGGGATTGGTGATTAAGACATTTTAGGTGTCAAGAAATGTCTGGAACCAAACTGAGTCTTGCAGACGAGACTATTGCAAACATTTTGATGTATTAATATATAAGTTCTCATGGTTGGATTCATAACACTCCTCAATTTGCTAAAATCCGATAAAATGAACAAAATTTTAATACTTTTAAAGAGGGAGGGAGGTTATAAGGACATTTTAGAATCCTAGAAATGTCTTAAACCAAACTGAATTTTGTGGAGGACACTATTGCGAACATTTTGATGTATTAATATTTAATATCCCATGGTTGGAATCGTAGTACTCCTCAATTATCTAATATCAGACCAAAAGACACAAAAATTTGAATTCTTAAAAAACGGGGAGGGGGCTGATTAGGACATTTTAGAACAATAGACATCTGTGGAACAAATCTGAATCTTGTAGAGGAGACTGATGCAAACATTTTGATGTATTAATATTTAAGATACCATGGTTGTGTCATATCACTCATAAATTTACTGAACTCCATTCAAAAAACAGAAAAATTTGAATTCTTTAAAAGGGGAGAGGGGTATTAGGACATTTTAGGAGACCAGACTTCTCTGGAACTAAATTGAATGTTGTAGAGGAGACTATTTCAAACAATTTGATGTATAAATATTTAATATAACATGGTTATTGTCAGAACCCTCCTAATTTTTTCTAAATTTCGATCAAAATGAACGCAAAATTGACTTTTTAAAACTGAGGGGCGGATAAAGACATTTTAGGTGCTTAAAATTGCCTGGTACCAAACTGAATCTCTTAGACGAGACTATTGCGAACATTTTGATGCATTAATATTTAATATCCCATGGTTTGATTCGTAACACTCCATAACATTCTAAAGCACCATAAAAACCCAAAATTAAATTTTTGTAGGCTTGCTGATTAAGACATTTTAGGTGTCATGGTTGGAATCATAAATGTTCTGGAGTCCAACTGAATCATGTTGAGGAGCCTATTGCAAACATTTTGATGTATTAAAGTATAAGATTTCATGGTTGGAATCATAACACTCCTCAATTTCCTAAAATCTGACAAAAAAACCAAAATTTAATACTTTCAAGAGGGGGGGAGTTATTAGGACATTTTAGAAGACTAGAAATGTTTAGAACCAAACTGAATCTTGTAGAGAAGAGAATTGCAAACATTTTGATAAATTAATATTTAAGATCTCATGGTTGGAATCATAACACTCTCAATTTCCTAAAATCCGATAAAAAACCAAGATTTAGAAATTTAAAGAGGGGGGGCGTTATAAGGACATTTTAAATGATTAGAAATGTCTTGAACCAAACTGAATATTGTAGAGGACACTATTGAAAGCATTTTATTGTATTAATATTTAATATCCCATGGTTGGAGTCGTATAACTCAAAAATTTTCTAAAATCCATCCAAAAAGAAGAAAATTTGATTTCTTTAAAAGGGGGAGGGTGATTAGAACTTTTAGTAGACCAGAGATTTCTGGAACCAAAGTGATGATGAGACTATTATGAAACATTTGATGTATTAATATTTAAAATCTCATGGTTAGATTCAGTACCTCCTTATTTTTCTAAAATTCGATCAAAGAGAAATAAAAATTGACTTTATAAAAAGGGGGTGGGTGTGATAAGAACATTTTCTGTGTTTAAAAATGTCTGGTACCAAACTGAATGTTGTAGAGGAGACTATTGCGAAACATTTGATGCATTAATATTTAATAGCGAAAGGCCTCATGTCGTAACACTTATGAACTTTCTAAAATACAATAAAAAACAACAAATTGACTTTTTATAGGGTCGGTGATTAAGATATTTTAGGTGTCAAGAAATATCTGGACCAAAACTTAAACTTTTAGAGGAAACTATTGCAAACATTTTGATGTATTTATATTTAATATCCCATGGTAAGAGTCGTAACAATCCTCAACTTTCTAAACTACAATATAAAACATAAAATTGACTTTTATGGATTGGTGATTAAGACATTTTAGGTGTCAAGAAATGTCTGAACCAAACTGAGTCTTGCAGACGAGACTATTGCAAACATTTTGATGTATTAATATATAAGTTCTCATGGTTGATTCATAACACTCCTCAATTTGCTAAAACTGATAAAATAAACAAAATTTTAGTACTTTTAAAGAGGGAGGGAGGTTATAAGGACATTTTAGAATCCTAGAAATGTCTTAAACCAAACTGAATTTTGTGGAGGACACTATTGTGAACATTTTGATGTATTAATATTTAATATCCCATGGTTGGAATCGTAGTACTCCTCAATTATCTAATATCAGACCAAAAAGACACAAAAATTTGAATTTTAAAAACGGGAGGGGGCTGATTAGGACATTTTAGAACAATAGACATGTGTGGAACAAATCTGAATCTTGTAGAGGAGACTGATGCAAACATTTTGATGTATTAATATTTAAGATACCATGGTTTATTCATATCACTCATAAATTTTCTGAACTCCATCCAAAAAGCAGAAAAATTTGAATTCTTTAAAAGGAGAGGGTATTAGGACATTTTAGAGACCAGACTTCTGTAACTAAATTGAATGTTGTAGAGAGACTATTTCGAACAATTTGATGTATAAATATTTAATATACCATGGTTATTGTCAGAACCCTCCTAATTTTTTCTAAATTTCGATCAAAATGAACGCAAAATTGACTTTTTAAAACGGAGGGGCGGATAAAGACATTTTAGGTGCTTAAAATTGCCTGGTACCAAACTGAATCTCTTAGACGAGACTATTGCGAACATTTTGATGCATTAATATTTAATATCCCATGGTTTGATTCGTAACACTCCATAACATTCTAAAGCACCATAAAAAACACAAAATTAAATTTTTGTAGGCTTGCTGATTAAGACATTTTAGGTGTCATGGTTGGAATCATAAATGTTCTGGAGTCCAACTGAATCATGTTGAGGAGCCTATTGCAAACATTTTGATGTATTAAAGTATAAGATTTCATGGTTGGAATCATAACACTCCTCAATTTCCTAAAATCTGACAAAAAAACCAAAATTTAATACTTTCAAGAGGGGGGGAGTTATTAGGACATTTTAGAAGACTAGAAATGTTTAGAACCAAACTGAATCTTGTAGAGAAGAGAATTGCAAACATTTTGATAAATTAATATTTAAGATCTCATGGTTGGAATCATAACACTCCTCAATTTCCTAAAATCCGATAAAAAAACAAGATTTAGAAATTTAAAGAGGGGGGGTTATAAGGACATTTTAAATGATTAGAAATGTCTTGAACCAAACTGAATATTGTAGAGGACACTATTGAAAGCATTTTATTGTATTAATATTTAATATCCCATGGTTGGAGTCGTATCACTCATAAATTTTCTAAAATCCATCCAAAAAGAAGAAAATTTGATTTCTTTAAAAGGGGGGAGGGTGATTAGAACTTTTTAGTAGACCAGAGATTTCTGGAACCAAAGTGATGATGAGACTATTGCGAAACATTTGATGTATTAATATTTAAAATCTCATGGTTAGATTCAGTACCCTCCTTATTTTTCTAAAATTCGATCAAAGAGAAATAAAAATTGACTTTTTAAAAAGGGGGGTGGGTGTGATAAGAACATTTTCTGTGTTTAAAAATGTCTGGTACCAAACTGAATCTTGTAGAGGAGACTATTGCGAAACATTTGATGCATTAATATTTAATAGCCAAAGGCCTGCGTCGTAACACTTATGAACTTTATAAAATTCAATAAAAAAAACAACAAATTGACTTTTTATAGGGTCGGTGATTAAGATATTTTAGGTGTCAAGAAATATCTGGACCAAAACTTAAACTTTTAGAGGAAACTATTGCAAACATTTTGATGTATTAATATTTAATATCCCATGGTAAGAGTCGTAACAATCCTCAACTTTCTAAACTACAATATAAAACATAAAATTGAATTTTATGGGATTGGTGATTAAGACATTTTAGGTGTCAAGAAATGTCCAGAACCAAACTGAGTCTTGCAGACGAGACTATTGCAAACATTTTGATGTATTAATATATAAGTTCTCATGGTTGGATTCATAACACTCCTCAATTTGCTAAAATCCGATAAAATGAACAAAATTTTAATACTTTTAAAGAGGGAGGGAGGTTATAAGGACATTTTAGAATCCTAGAAATGTCTTAAACCAAACTGAATTTTGTGGAGGACACTATTGCGAACATTTTGATGTATTAATATTTAATATCCCATGGTTGGAATCGTAGTACTCCTCAATTATCTAATATCAGACCAAAAAGACACAAAAATTTGAATTCTTAAAAAACGGGGAGGGGGCTGATTAGGACATTTTAGAACAATAGACATCTGTGGAACAAATCTGAATCTTGTAGAGGAGACTGATGCAAACATTTTGATGTATTAATATTTAAGATACCATGGTTGGAGTCATATCACTCATAAATTTTCTGAACTCCATCCAAAAAGCAGAAAAATTTGAATTCTTTAAAAGGGGAGAGGGTGATTAGGACATTTTAGGAGACCAGACTTCTCTGTAACTAAATTGAATGTTGTAGAGGAGACTATTTCGAACAATTTGATGTATAAATATTTAATATACCATGGTTATTGTCAGAACCCTCCTAATTTTTTCTAAATTTCGATCAAAATGAACGCAAAATTGACTTTTTAAAACGGAGGGGCGGATAAAGACATTTTAGGTGCTTAAAATTGCCTGGTACCAAACTGAATCTCTTAGACGAGACTATTGCGAACATTTTGATGCATTAATATTTAATATCCCATGGTTTGATTCGTGACACTCCATAACATTCTAAAGCACCATAAAAAACACAAAATTAAATTTTTGTAGGCTTGCTGATTAAGACATTTTAGGTGTCATGGTTGGAATCATAAATGTTCTGGAGTCCAACTGAATCATGTTGAGGAGCCTATTGCAAACATTTTGATGTATTAAAGTATAAGATTTCATGGTTGGAATCATAACACTCCTCAATTTCCTAAAATCTGACAAAAAAAAACAAAATTTAATACTTTCAAGAGGGGGGGAGTTATTAGGACATTTTAGAAGACTAGAAATGTTTAGAACCAAACTGAATCTTGTAGAGAAGAGAATTGCAAACATTTTGATAAATTAATATTTAAGATCTCATGGTTGGAATCATAACACTCCTCAACTACCTAACATCCGATAAAAACCCAAGATTTAAAAACTTAAAGAGGGGGGGGTTTGTAAGGACATTTTAAATGATTAGAAATGTCTTGAACCAAACTGAATATTGTAGAGGACACTATTGAAAGCATTTTATAGTATTAATATTTAATATCCCATGGTTGGAGTCGTATCACTCATAAATTATCTAAAATCCATCAAAAAAAAAAGAAGAAAATTTGATTTCTTTAAAAGGGGGAGGGTGATTAGAACTTTTTAGTAGACCAGAGATTTCTGGAACCAAAGTGATGATGAGACTATTGCGAAACATTTGATGTATTAATATTTAAAATCTCATGGTTAGATTCAGTACCCTCCTTATTTTTCTAAAAATATATCAAAGAGAAATAAAAAATGACTTTATAAAAGGGTGGTGTGATAAGAACATTTTCTGTGTTTAAAAATGTCTGGTACCAAACTGAATGTTGTATAGGGTGACTATTGCGAACATTTTGATGCATTAATATTTAATAGCCAAAGGCCTGCGTCGTAACACTTATGAACTTTCTAAAATACAATAAAAAACAACAAATTGACTTTTTATAGGGTCGGTGATTAAGGTATTTTAGATGTCAAGAAATATCTGGAACAAAACTTAAACTTTTAGAGGAAACTATTGCAAACATTTTGATGTATTTATATTTAATATCCCATGGTAAGAGTCAACAATCCTAAACTTTCTAAACTACAATAAAAAACATAAATTGTACTTTTTATGGTTTGGGTTATTAAGACATTTTAGGTGTCATGAATTGACTGTACCAAACTGAGTCTTGCAGACGAGACTATTGCAAACATTATGATGTATTAATATATAAGTTCTCATGGTTGGATTCATAACACTCCTCAATTTGCTAAAATCCGATAAAATAAACAAAATTGTAGTACTTTAAAGAGGGAGGGAGGTTATAAGGACATTTTAGAATACTAGAAATGTCTTAAGCCAAACTGATTTTTGTTTAGGACACTATTGCGAACATTTTGATATTAAATATTAATACATCAAAATGTTCGCAATAGTGTCCTCCACAAAATTCAGTTTGGTTTAAGACATTTCTAGGATTCTAAAATGTCCTTATAACCTCCCTCCCTCTTTAAAAGTATTAAAATTTTGTTCATTTTATCGGATTTTAGCAAATTGAGGAGTGTTATGAATCCAACCATGAGAACTTATATATTAATACATCAAAATGTTTGCAATAGTCTCGTCTGCAAGACTCAGTTTGGTTCCAGACATTTCTTGACACCTAAAATGTCTTAATCACCAATCCCATAAAAAGTCAATTTTATGTTTTATATTGTAGTTTAGAAAGTTGAGGATTGTTACGACTCTTACCATGGGATATTAAATATAAATACATCAAAATGTTTGCAATAGTTTCCTCTAAAAGTTTAAGTTTTGGTCCAGATATTTCTTGACACCTAAAATATCTTAATCACCGACCCTATAAAAAGTCAATTTGTTGTTTTTTTATTGTATTTTAGAAAGTTCATAAGTGTTACGACGCAGGCCTTTGGCTATTAAATATTAATGCATCAAAATGTTCGCAATAGTCTCCTCTACAAGATTCAGTTTGGTACCAGACATTTTTAAACACAGAAAATGTTCTTATCACACCCACCCCCCTTTTTATAAAGTCAATTTTTATTTCTCTTTGATCGAATTTTAGAAAAATAAGGAGGGTACTGAATCTAACCATGAGATTTTAAATATTAATACATCAAATGTTTCGCAATAGTCTCATCATCACTTTGGTTCCAGAAATCTCTGGTCTACTAAAAAGTTCTAATCACCCTCCCCATTTTAAAGAAATCAAATTTTCTTCTTTTTTGGATGGATTTTAGAAAATTTATGAGTGATACGACTCCAACCATGGGATATTAAATATTAATACAATAAAATGCTTTCAATAGTGTCCTCTACAATATTCAGTTTGGTTCAAGACATTTCTAATCATTTAAAATGTCCTTATAACCCCCTCTTTAAATTTTTAAATCTTGGTTTTTATCGGATTTTAGGAAATTGAGGAGTGTTATGATTCCAACCATGAGATCTTAAATATTAATTTATCAAAATGTTTGCAATTCTCTTCTCTACAAGATTCAGTTTGGTTCTAAACATTTCTAGTCTTCTAAAATGTCCTAATAACTCCCCCCCTCTTGAAAGTATTAAATTTTGGTTTTTTGTCAGATTTTAGGAAATTGAGGAGTGTTATGATTCCAACCATGAAATCTTATACTTTAATACATCAAAATGTTTGCAATAGGCTCCTCAACATGATTCAGTTGGACTCCAGAACATTTATGATTCCAACCATGACACCTAAAATGTCTTAATCAGCAAGCCTACAAAAATTTAATTTTGTGTTTTTTATGGTGCTTTAGAATGTTATGGAATGTTACGAATCAAACCATGGGATATTAAATATTAATGCATCAAAATGTTCGCAATAGTCTCGTCTAAGAGATTCAGTTTGGTACCAGGCAATTTTAAGCACCTAAAATGTCTTTATCCGCCCCTCCGTTTTAAAAAGTCAATTTTGCGTTCATTTTGATCGAAATTTAGAAAAAATTAGGAGGGTTCTGACAATAACCATGGTATATTAAATATTTATACATCAAATTGTTCGAAATAGTCTCCTCTACAACATTCAATTTAGTTACAGAGAAGTCTGGTCTCCTAAAATGTCCTAATCACCCTCTCCCTTTTGAAAGAATTCAAATTTTTCTGCTTTTTGGATGGAGTTCAGAAAATTTATGAGTGATATGACTCCAACCATGGTATCTTAAATATTAATACATCAAAATGTTTGCATCAGTCTCCTCTACAAGATTCAGATTTGTTCCACAGATGTCTATTGTTCTAAAATGTCCTAATCACCCCCTCCCGGTTTTTAAGAATTCAAATTTTTGTGTCTTTTTGGTCTGATATTAGATAATTGAGGAGTACTACGATTCCAACCATGGGATATTAAATATTAATACATCAAAATGTTCGCAATAGTGTCCTCCACAAAATTCAGTTTGGTTTAAGACATTTCTAGGATTCTAAAATGTCCTTATAACCTCCCTCCCTCTTTAAAAGTATTAAAATTTTGTTTATTTTATCGGATTTTAGCAAATTGAGGAGTGTTATGAATCCAACCATGAGAACTTATATATTAATACATCAAAATGTTTGCAATAGTCTCGTCTGCAAGACTCAGTTTGGTTCCAGACATTTCTTGACACCTAAAATGTCTTAATCACCAATCCCATAAAAAGTCAATTTTATGTTTTATATTGTAGTTTAGAAAGTTGAGGATTGTTACGACTCTTACCATGGGATATTAAATATAAATACATCAAAATGTTTGCAATAGTTTCCTCTAAAAGTTTAAGTTTTGGTCCAGATATTTCTTGACACCTAAAATATCTTAATCACCGACCCTATAAAAAGTCAATTTGTTGTTTTTTATTGTATTTTAGAAAGTTCATAAGTGTTACGACGCAGGCCTTTGGCTATTAAATATTAATGCATCAAAATGTTCGCAATAGTCTCCTCTACAAGATTCAGTTTGGTACCAGACATTTTTAAACACAGAAAATGTTCTTATCACACCCACCCCCCTTTTTATAAAGTCAATTTTTATTTCTCTTTGATCGAATTTTAGAAAAATAAGGAGGGTACTGAATCTAACCATGAGATTTTAAATATTAATACATCAAATGTTTCGCAATAGTCTCATCATCACTTTGGTTCCAGAAATCTCTGGTCTACTAAAAAGTTCTAATCACCCTCCCCCCTTTTAAAGAAATCAAATTTTCTTCTTTTTTGGATGGATTTTAGAAAATTTATGAGTGATACGACTCCAACCATGGGATATTAAATATTAATACAATAAAATGCTTTCAATAGTGTCCTCTACAATATTCAGTTTGGTTCAAGACATTTCTAATCATTTAAAATGTCCTTATAACCCCCCCTCTTTAAATTTCTAAATCTTGGTTTTTTATCGGATTTTAGGAAATTGAGGAGTGTTATGATTCCAACCATGAGATCTTAAATATTAATTTATCAAAATGTTTGCAATTCTCTTCTCTACAAGATTCAGTTTGGTTCTAAACATTTCTAGTCTTCTAAAATGTCCTAATAACTCCCCCCCTCTTGAAAGTATTAAATTTTGGTTTTTTTGTCAGATTTTAGGAAATTGAGGAGTGTTATGATTCCAACCATGAAATCTTATACTTTAATACATCAAAATGTTTGCAATAGGCTCCTCAACATGATTCAGTTGGACTCCAGAACATTTATGATTCCAACCATGACACCTAAAATGTCTTAATCAGCAAGCCTACAAAAATTTAATTTTGTGTTTTTTATGGTGCTTTAGAATGTTATGGAATGTTACGAATCAAACCATGGGATATTAAATATTAATGCATCAAAATGTTCGCAATAGTCTCGTCTAAGAGATTCAGTTTGGTACCAGGCAATTTTAAGCACCTAAAATGTCTTTATCCGCCCCTCCGTTTTAAAAAGTCAATTTTGCGTTCATTTTGATCGAAATTTAGAAAAAATTAGGAGGGTTCTGACAATAACCATGGTATATTAAATATTTATACATCAAATTGTTCGAAATAGTCTCCTCTACAACATTCAATTTAGTTACAGAGAAGTCTGGTCTCCTAAAATGTCCTAATCACCCTCTCCCCTTTTAAAGAATTCAAATTTTTCTGCTTTTTGGATGGAGTTCAGAAAATTTATGAGTGATATGACTCCAACCATGGTATCTTAAATATTAATACATCAAAATGTTTGCATCAGTCTCCTCTACAAGATTCAGATTTGTTCCACAGATGTCTATTGTTCTAAAATGTCCTAATCAGCCCCCTCCCCGTTTTTTAAGAATTCAAATTTTTGTGTCTTTTTGGTCTGATATTAGATAATTGAGGAGTACTACGATTCCAACCATGGGATATTAAATATTAATACATCAAAATGTTCGCAATAGTGTCCTCCACAAAATTCAGTTTGGTTTAAGACATTTCTAGGATTCTAAAATGTCCTTATAACCTCCCTCCCTCTTTAAAAGTATTAAAATTTTGTTTATTTTATCGGATTTTAGCAAATTGAGGAGTGTTATGAATCCAACCATGAGAACTTATATATTAATACATCAAAATGTTTGCAATAGTCTCGTCTGCAAGACTCAGTTTGGTTCCAGACATTTCTTGACACCTAAAATGTCTTAATCACCAATCCCATAAAAAGTCAATTTTATGTTTTATATTGTAGTTTAGAAAGTTGAGGATTGTTACGACTCTTACCATGGGATATTAAATATAAATACATCAAAATGTTTGCAATAGTTTCCTCTAAAAGTTTAAGTTTTGGTCCAGATATTTCTTGACACCTAAAATATCTTAATCACCGACCCTATAAAAAGTCAATTTGTTGTTTTTTATTGTATTTTAGAAAGTTCATAAGTGTTACGACGCAGGCCTTTGGCTATTAAATATTAATGCATCAAAATGTTCGCAATAGTCTCCTCTACAAGATTCAGTTTGGTACCAGACATTTTTAAACACAGAAAATGTTCTTATCACACCCACCCCCCTTTTTAAAAAGTCAATTTTTATTTCTCTTTGATCGAATTTTAGAAAAATAAGGAGGGTACTGAATCTAACCATGAGATTTTAAATATTAATACATCAAATGTTTCGCAATAGTCTCATCATCACTTTGGTTCCAGAAATCTCTGGTCTACTAAAAAGTTCTAATCACCCTCCCCCCTTTTAAAGAAATCAAATTTTCTTCTTTTTTGGATGGATTTTAGAAAATTTATGAGTGATACGACTCCAACCATGGGATATTAAATATTAATACAATAAAATGCTTTCAATAGTGTCCTCTACAATATTCAGTTTGGTTCAAGACATTTCTAATCATTTAAAATGTCCTTATAACGCCACCCCTCTTTAAATTTTTAAATCTTGGTTTTTATCGGATTTTAGGAAATTGAGGAGTGTTATGATTCCAACCATGAGATCTTAAATATTAATTTATCAAAATGTTTGCAATTCTCTTCTCTACAAGATTCAGTTTGGTTCTAAACATTTCTAGTCTTCTAAAATGTCCTAATAACTCCCCCCCTCTTGAAAGTATTAAATTTTGGTTTTTTTTGTCAGATTTTAGGAAATTGAGGAGTGTTATGATTCCAACCATGAAATCTTATACTTTAATACATCAAAATGTTTGCAATAGGCTCCTCAACATGATTCAGTTGGACTCCAGAACATTTATGATTCCAACCATGACACCTAAAATGTCTTAATCAGCAAGCCTACAAAAATTTAATTTTGTGTTTTTTATGGTGCTTTAGAATGTTATGGAATGTTACGAATCAAACCATGGGATATTAAATATTAATGCATCAAAATGTTCGCAATAGTCTCGTCTAAGAGATTCAGTTTGGTACCAGGCAATTTTAAGCACCTAAAATGTCTTTATCCGCCCCTCCGTTTTAAAAAGTCAATTTTGCGTTCATTTTGATCGAAATTTAGAAAAAAATTAGGAGGGTTCTGACAATAACCATGGTATATTAAATATTTATACATCAAATTGTTCGAAATAGTCTCCTCTACAACATTCAATTTAGTTCCAGAGAAGTCTGGTCTCCTAAAATGTCCTAATACCCCTCTCCCCTTTTAAAGAATTCAAATTTTTCTGTTTTTTGGATGGAGTTCAGAAAATTTATGAGTGATATGACTCCAACCATGGTATCTTAAATATTAATACATCAAAATGTTTGCATCAGTCTCCTCTACAAGATTCAGATTTGTTCCACAGATGTCTATTGTTCTAAAATGTCCTAATCAGCCCCCTCCCCGTTTTTTAAGAATTCAAATTTTTGTGTCTCTTTGGTCTGATATTAGATAATTGAGGAGTACTACGATTCCAACCATGGGATATTAAATATTAATACATCAAAATGTTCGCAATAGTGTCCTCCACAAAATTCAGTTTGGTTTAAGACATTTCTAGGATTCTAAAATGTCCTTATAACCTCCCTCCCTCTTTAAAAGTACTAAAATTTTGTTTATTTTATCGGATTTTAGCAAATTGAGGAGTGTTATGAATCCAACCATGAGAACTTATATATTAATACATCAAAATGTTTGCAATAGTCTCGTCTGCAAGACTCAGTTTGGTTCCAGACATTTCTTGACACCTAAAATGTCTTAATCACCAATCCCATAAAAAGTCAATTTTATGTTTTATATTGTAGTTTAGAAAGTTGAGGATTGTTACGACTCTTACCATGGGATATTAAATATAAATACATCAAAATGTTTGCAATAGTTTCCTCTAAAAGTTTAAGTTTTGGTCCAGATATTTCTTGACACCTAAAATATCTTAATCACCGACCCTATAAAAAGTCAATTTGTTGTTTTTTATTGTATTTTAGAAAGTTCATAAGTGTTACGACGCAGGCCTTTGGCTATTAAATATTAATGCATCAAAATGTTCGCAATAGTCACCCTATACAACATTCAGTTTGGTACCAGACATTTTTAAACACAGAAAATGTTCTTATCACACCCACCCCCCTTTTTAAAAAGTCAATTTTTATTTCTCTTTGATCGAATTTTAGAAAAATAAGGAGGGTACTGAATCTAACCATGAGATTTTAAATATTAATACATCAAATGTTTCGCAATAGTCTCATCATCACTTTGGTTCCAGAAATCTCTGGTCTACTAAAAAGTTCTAATCACCCTCCCCCCTTTTAAAGAAATCAAATTTTCTTCTTTTTTAGATGGATTTTAGAAAATTTATGAGTGATACGACTCCAACCATGGGATATTAAATATTAATACAATAAAATGCTTTCAATAGTGTCCTCTACAATATTCAGTTTGGTTCAAGACATTTCTAATCATTTAAAATGTCCTTATAACGCCACCCCTCTTTAAATTTTTAAATCTTGGTTTTTATCGGATTTTAGGAAATTGAGGAGTGTTATGATTCCAACCATGAGATCTTAAATATTAATTTATCAAAATGTTTGCAATTCTCTTCTCTACAAGATTCAGTTTGGTTCTAAACATTTCTAGTCTTCTAAAATGTCCTAATAACTCCCCCCCTCTTGAAAGTATTAAATTTTGGTTTTTGTGTCAGATTTTAGGAAATTGAGGAGTGTTATGATTCCAACCATGAAATCTTATACTTTAATACATCAAAATGTTTGCAATAGGCTCCTCAACATGATTCAGTTGGACTCCAGAACATTTATGATTCCAACCATGACACCTAAAATGTCTTAATCAGCAAGCCTACAAAAATTTAATTTTGTGTTTTTTATGGTGCTTTAGAATGTTATGGAATGTTACGAATCAAACCATGGGATATTAAATATTAATGCATCAAAATGTTCGCAATAGTCTCGTCTAAGAGATTCAGTTTGGTACCAGGCAATTTTAAGCACCTAAAATGTCTTTATCCGCCCCTCCGTTTTAAAAAGTCAATTTTGCGTTCATTTTGATCGAAATTTAGAAAAAATTAGGAGGGTTCTGACAATAACCATGGTATATTAAATATTTATACATCAAATTGTTCGAAATAGTCTCCTCTACAACATTCAATTTAGTTACAGAGAAGTCTGGTCTCCTAAAATGTCCTAATCACCCTCTCCCTTTTGAAAGAATTCAAATTTTTCTGCTTTTTGGATGGAGTTCAGAAAATTTATGAGTGATATGACTCCAACCATGGTATCTTAAATATTAATACATCAAAATGTTTGCATCAGTCTCCTCTACAAGATTCAGATTTGTTCCACAGATGTCTATTGTTCTAAAATGTCCTAATCAGAACCCTCTCCGTTTTTTAAGAATTCAAATTTTTGTGTCTTTTTGGTCTGATATTAGATAATTGAGGAGTACTACGATTCCAACCATGGGATATTAAATATTAATACATCAAAATGTTCGCAATAGTGTCCTCCACAAAATTCAGTTTGGTTTAAGACATTTCTAGGATTCTAAAATGTCCTTATAACCTCCCTCCCTCTTTAAAAGTATTAAAATTTTGTTTATTTTATCGGATTTTAGCAAATTGAGGAGTGTTATGAATCCAACCATGAGAACTTATATATTAATACATCAAAATGTTTGCAATAGTCTCGTCTGCAAGACTCAGTTTGGTTCCAGACATTTCTTGACACCTAAAATGTCTTAATCACCAATCCCATAAAAAGTCAATTTTATGTTTTATATTGTAGTTTAGAAAGTTGAGGATTGTTACGACTCTTACCATGGGATATTAAATATAAATACATCAAAATGTTTGCAATAGTTTCCTCTAAAAGTTTAAGTTTTGGTCCAGATATTTCTTGACACCTAAAATATCTTAATCACCGACCCTATAAAAAGTCAATTTGTTGTTTTTTATTGTATTTTAGAAAGTTCATAAGTGTTACGACGCAGGCCTTTGGCTATTAAATATTAATGCATCAAAATGTTCGCAATAGTCTCCTCTACAAGATTCAGTTTGGTACCAGACATTTTTAAACACAGAAAATGTTCTTATCACACCCACCCCCCTTTTTAAAAAGTCAATTTTTATTTCTCTTTGATCGAATTTTAGAAAAATAAGGAGGGTACTGAATCTAACCATGAGATTTTAAATATTAATACATCAAATGTTTCGCAATAGTCTCATCATCACTTTGGTTCCAGAAATCTCTGGTCTACTAAAAAGTTCTAATCACCCTCCCCCCTTTTAAAGAAATCAAATTTTCTTCTTTTTGGATGGATTTTAGAAAATTTATGAGTGATACGACTCCAACCATGGGATATTAAATATTAATACAATAAAATGCTTTCAATAGTGTCCTCTACAATATTCAGTTTGGTTCAAGACATTTCTAATCATTTAAAATGTCCTTATAACGCCCCCCCTCTTTAAATTTTTAAATCTTGGTTTTTATCGGATTTTAGGAAATTGAGGAGTGTTATGATTCCAACCATGAGATCTTAAATATTAATTTATCAAAATGTTTGCAATTCTCTTCTCTACAAGATTCAGTTTGGTTCTAAACATTTCTAGTCTTCTAAAATGTCCTAATAACTCCCCCCCTCTTGAAAGTATTAAATTTTGGTTTTTGTCAGATTTTAGGAAATTGAGGAGTGTTATGATTCCAACCATGAAATCTTATACTTTAATACATCAAAATGTTTGCAATAGGCTCCTCAACATGATTCAGTTGGACTCCAGAACATTTATGATTCCAACCATGACACCTAAAATGTCTTAATCAGCAAGCCTACAAAAATTTAATTTTGTGTTTTTTATGGTGCTTTAGAATGTTATGGAATGTTACGAATCAAACCATGGGATATTAAATATTAATGCATCAAAATGTTCGCAATAGTCTCGTCTAAGAGATTCAGTTTGGTACCAGGCAATTTTAAGCACCTAAAATGTCTTTATCCGCCCCTCCGTTTTAAAAAGTCAATTTTGCGTTCATTTTGATCGAAATTTAGAAAAAATTAGGAGGGTTCTGACAATAACCATGGTATATTAAATATTTATACATCAAATTGTTCGAAATAGTCTTCTCTACAACATTCAATTTAGTTACAGAGAAGTCTGGTCTCCTAAAATGTCCTAATCACCCTCTCCCCTTTTAAAGAATTCAAATTTTTCTGCTTTTTGGATGGAGTTCAGAAAATTTATGAGTGATATGACTCCAACCATGGTATCTTAAATATTAATACATCAAAATGTTTGCATCAGTCTCCTCTACAAGATTCAGATTTGTTCCACAGATGTCTATTGTTCTAAAATGTCCTAATCAGCCCCCTCCCCGTTTTTTAAGAATTCAAATTTTTGTGTCTTTTTGGTCTGATATTAGATAATTGAGGAGTACTACGATTCCAACCATGGGATATTAAATATTAATACATCAAAATGTTCGCAATAGTGTCCTCCACAAAATTCAGTTTGGTTTAAGACATTTCTAGGATTCTAAAATGTCCTTATAACCTCCCTCCCTCTTTTAAAAGTATTAAAATTTTGTTTATTTTATCGGATTTTAGCAAATTGAGGAGTGTTATGAATCCAACCATGAGAACTTATATATTAATACATCAAAATGTTTGCAATAGTCTCGTCTGCAAGACTCAGTTTGGTTCCAGACATTTCTTGACACCTAAAATGTCTTAATCACCAATCCCATAAAAAGTCAATTTTATGTTTTATATTGTAGTTTAGAAAGTTGAGGATTGTTACGACTCTTACCATGGGATATTAAATATAAATACATCAAAATGTTTGCAATAGTTTCCTCTAAAAGTTTAAGTTTTGGTCCAGATATTTCTTGACACCTAAAATATCTTAATCACCGACCCTATAAAAAGTCAATTTGTTGTTTTTTATTGTATTTTAGAAAGTTCATAAGTGTTACGACGCAGGCCTTTGGCTATTAAATATTAATGCATCAAAATGTTCGCAATAGTCTCCTCTACAAGATTCAGTTTGGTACCAGACATTTTTAAACACAGAAAATGTTCTTATCACACCCACCCCCCTTTTTAAAAAGTCAATTTTTATTTCTCTTTGATCGAATTTTAGAAAAATAAGGAGGGTACTGAATCTAACCATGAGATTTTAAATATTAATACATCAAATGTTTCGCAATAGTCTCATCATCACTTTGGTTCCAGAAATCTCTGGTCTACTAAAAAGTTCTAATCACCCTCCCCCCTTTTAAAGAAATCAAATTTTCTTCTTTTTGGATGGATTTTAGAAAATTTATGAGTGATACGACTCCAACCATGGGATATTAAATATTAATACAATAAAATGCTTTCAATAGTGTCCTCTACAATATTCAGTTTGGTTCAAGACATTTCTAATCATTTAAAATGTCCTTATAACGCCCCTCCCCTCTTTAAATTTTTAAATCTTGGTTTTTATCGGATTTTAGGAAATTGAGGAGTGTTATGATTCCAACCATGAGATCTTAAATATTAATTTATCAAAATGTTTGCAATTCTCTTCTCTACAAGATTCAGTTTGGTTCTAAACATTTCTAGTCTTCTAAAATGTCCTAATAACTCCCCCCCTCTTGAAAGTATTAAATTTTGGTTTTTTTGTCAGATTTTAGGAAATTGAGGAGTGTTATGATTCCAACCATGAAATCTTATACTTTAATACATCAAAATGTTTGCAATAGGCTCCTCAACATGATTCAGTTGGACTCCAGAACATTTATGATTCCAACCATGACACCTAAAATGTCTTAATCAGCAAGCCTACAAAAATTTAATTTTGTGTTTTTTATGGTGCTTTAGAATGTTATGGAATGTTACGAATCAAACCATGGGATATTAAATATTAATGCATCAAAATGTTCGCAATAGTCTCGTCTAAGAGATTCAGTTTGGTACCAGGCAATTTTAAGCACCTAAAATGTCTTTATCCGCCCCTCCGTTTTAAAAAGTCAATTTTGCGTTCATTTTGATCGAAATTTAGAAAAAATTAGGAGGGTTCTGACAATAACCATGGTATATTAAATATTTATACATCAAATTGTTCGAAATAGTCTCCTCTACAACATTCAATTTAGTTCCAGAGAAGTCTGGTCTCCTAAAATGTCCTAATACCCCTCTCCCCTTTTAAAGAATTCAAATTTTTCTGTTTTTTGGATGGAGTTCAGAAAATTTATGAGTGATATGACTCCAACCATGGTATCTTAAATATTAATACATCAAAATGTTTGCATCAGTCTCCTCTACAAGATTCAGATTTGTTCCACAGATGTCTATTGTTCTAAAATGTCCTAATCAGCCCCCTCCCCGTTTTTTAAGAATTCAAATTTTTGTGTCTTTTTGGTCTGATATTAGATAATTGAGGAGTACTACGATTCCAACCATGGGATATTAAATATTAATACATCAAAATGTTCGCAATAGTGTCCTCCACAAAATTCAGTTTGGTTTAAGACATTTCTAGGATTCTAAAATGTCCTTATAACCTCCCTCCCTCTTTAAAAGTATTAAAATTTTGTTTATTTTATCGGATTTTAGCAAATTGAGGAGTGTTATGAATCCAACCATGAGAACTTATATATTAATACATCAAAATGTTTGCAATAGTCTCGTCTGCAAGACTCAGTTTGGT
Organism: Latrodectus elegans; assembly: GCA_030067965.1. Classification (NCBI taxonomy): domain Eukaryota; kingdom Metazoa; phylum Arthropoda; class Arachnida; order Araneae; family Theridiidae; genus Latrodectus; species Latrodectus elegans. Next base: position 440,647 of record CM057821.1, read on the forward strand.
TCCAGACATTTCTTGACACCTAAAATGTCTTAATCACCAATCCCATAAAAAGTCAATTTTATGTTTTATATTGTAGTTTAGAAAGTTGAGGATTGTTACGACTCTTACCATGGGATATTAAATATAAATACATCAAAATGTTTGCAATAGTTTCCTCTAAAAGTTTAAGTTTTGGTCCAGATATTTCTTGACACCTAAAATATCTTAATCACCGACCCTATAAAAAGTCAATTTGTTGTTTTTTTTATTGTATTTTAGAAAGTTCATAAGTGTTACGACGCAGGCCTTTGGCTATTAAATATTAATGCATCAAAATGTTCGCAATAGTCTCCTCTACAAGATTCAGTTTGGTACCAGACATTTTTAAACACAGAAAATGTTCTTATCACACCCACCCCCCTTTTTAAAAAGTCAATTTTTATTTCTCTTTGATCGAATTTTAGAAAAATAAGGAGGGTACTGAATCTAACCATGAGATTTTAAATATTAATACATCAAATGTTTCGCAATAGTCTCATCATCACTTTGGTTCCAGAAATCTCTGGTCTACTAAAAAGTTCTAATCACCCTCCCCCCTTTTAAAGAAATCAAATTTTCTTCTTTTTTGGATGGATTTTAGAAAATTTATGAGTGATACGACTCCAACCATGGGATATTAAATATTAATACAATAAAATGCTTTCAATAGTGTCCTCTACAATATTCAGTTTGGTTCAAGACATTTCTAATCATTTAAAATGTCCTTATAACCCCCTCTTTAAATTTCTAAATCTTGTTTTTTATCGGATTTTAGGAAATTGAGGAGTGTTATGATTCCAACCATGAGATCTTAAATATTAATTTATCAAAATGTTTGCAATTCTCTTCTCTACAAGATTCAGTTTGGTTCTAAACATTTCTAGTCTTCTAAAATGTCCTAATAACTCCCCCCCTCTTGAAAGTATTAAATTTTGGTTTTTGTCAGATTTTAGGAAATTGAGGAGTGTTATGATTCCAACCATGAAATCTTATACTTTAATACATCAAAATGTTTGCAATAGGCTCCTCAACATGATTCAGTTGGACTCCAGAACATTTATGATTCCAACCATGACACCTAAAATGTCTTAATCAGCAAGCCTACAAAAATTTAATTTTGTGTTTTTTATGGTGCTTTAGAATGTTATGGAATGTTACGAATCAAACCATGGGATATTAAATATTAATGCATCAAAATGTTCGCAATAGTCTCGTCTAAGAGATTCAGTTTGGTACCAGGCAATTTTAAGCACCTAAAATGTCTTTATCCGCCCCTCCGTTTTAAAAAGTCAATTTTGCGTTCATTTTGATCGAAATTTAGAAAAAATTAGGAGGGTTCTGACAATAACCATGGTATATTAAATATTTATACATCAAATTGTTCGAAATAGTCTCCTCTACAACATTCAATTTAGTTACAGAGAAGTCTGGTCTCCTAAAATGTCCTAATCACCCTCTCCCCTTTTAAAGAATTCAAATTTTTCTGCTTTTTGGATGGAGTTCAGAAAATTTATGAGTGATATGACTCCAACCATGGTATCTTAAATATTAATACATCAAAATGTTTGCATCAGTCTCCTCTACAAGATTCAGATTTGTTCCACAGATGTCTATTGTTCTAAAATGTCCTAATCAGCCCCCTCCCCGTTTTTTAAGAATTCAAATTTTTGTGTCTTTTTGGTCTGATATTAGATAATTGAGGAGTACTACGATTCCAACCATGGGATATTAAATATTAATACATCAAAATGTTCGCAATAGTGTCCTCCACAAAATTCAGTTTGGTTTAAGACATTTCTAGGATTCTAAAATGTCCTTATAACCTCCCTCCCTCTTTAAAAGTATTAAAATTTTGTTTATTTTATCGGATTTTAGCAAATTGAGGAGTGTTATGAATCCAACCATGAGAACTTATATATTAATACATCAAAATGTTTGCAATAGTCTCGTCTGCAAGACTCAGTTTGGTTCCAGACATTTCTTGACACCTAAAATGTCTTAATCACCAATCCCATAAAAAGTCAATTTTATGTTTTATATTGTAGTTTAGAAAGTTGAGGATTGTTACGACTCTTACCATGGGATATTAAATATAAATACATCAAAATGTTTGCAATAGTTTCCTCTAAAAGTTTAAGTTTTGGTCCAGATATTTCTTGACACCTAAAATATCTTAATCACCGACCCTATAAAAAGTCAATTTGTTGTTTTTTATTGTATTTTAGAAAGTTCATAAGTGTTACGACGCAGGCCTTTGGCTATTAAATATTAATGCATCAAAATGTTCGCAATAGTCTCCTCTACAAGATTCAGTTTGGTACCAGACATTTTTAAACACAGAAAATGTTCTTATCACACCCACCCCCCTTTTTAAAAAGTCAATTTTTATTTCTCTTTGATCGAATTTTAGAAAAATAAGGAGGGTACTGAATCTAACCATGAGATTTTAAATATTAATACATCAAATGTTTCGCAATAGTCTCATCATCACTTTGGTTCCAGAAATCTCTGGTCTACTAAAAAGTTCTAATCACCCTCCCCCCTTTTAAAGAAATCAAATTTTCTTCTTTTTGGATGGATTTTAGAAAATTTATGAGTGATACGACTCCAACCATGGGATATTAAATATTAATACAATAAAATGCTTTCAATAGTGTCCTCTACAATATTCAGTTTGGTTCAAGACATTTCTAATCATTTAAAATGTCCTTATAACCCCCCTCTTTAAATTTCTAAATCTTGGTTTTTTATCGGATTTTAGGAAATTGAGGAGTGTTATGATTCCAACCATGAGATCTTAAATATTAATTTATCAAAATGTTTGCAATTCTCTTCTCTACAAGATTCAGTTTGGTTCTAAACATTTCTAGTCTTCTAAAATGTCCTAATAACTCCCCCCCTCTTGAAAGTATTAAATTTTGGTTTTTTTGTCAGATTTTAGGAAATTGAGGAGTGTTATGATTCCAACCATGAAATCTTATACTTTAATACATCAAAATGTTTGCAATAGGCTCCTCAACATGATTCAGTTGGACTCCAGAACATTTATGATTCCAACCATGACACCTAAAATGTCTTAATCAGCAAGCCTACAAAAATTTAATTTTGTGTTTTTTATGGTGCTTTAGAATGTTATGGAATGTTACGAATCAAACCATGGGATATTAAATATTAATGCATCAAAATGTTCGCAATAGTCTCGTCTAAGAGATTCAGTTTGGTACCAGGCAATTTTAAGCACCTAAAATGTCTTTATCCGCCCCTCCGTTTTAAAAAGTCAATTTTGCGTTCATTTTGATCGAAATTTAGAAAAAATTAGGAGGGTTCTGACAATAACCATGGTATATTAAATATTTATACATCAAATTGTTCGAAATAGTCTCCTCTACAACATTCAATTTAGTTCCAGAGAAGTCTGGTCTCCTAAAATGTCCTAATCACCCTCTCCCCTTTTAAAGAATTCAAATTTTTCTGCTTTTTGGATGGAGTTCAGAAAATTTATGAGTGATATGACTCCAACCATGGTATCTTAAATATTAATACATCAAAATGTTTGCATCAGTCTCCTCTACAAGATTCAGATTTGTTCCACAGATGTCTATTGTTCTAAAATGTCCTAATCAGCCCCCTCCCCGTTTTTTAAGAATTCAAATTTTTGTGTCTTTTTGGTCTGATATTAGATAATTGAGGAGTACTACGATTCCAACCATGGGATATTAAATATTAATACATCAAAATGTTCGCAATAGTGTCCTCCACAAAATTCAGTTTGGTTTAAGACATTTCTAGGATTCTAAAATGTCCTTATAACCTCCCTCCCTCTTTAAAAGTATTAAAATTTTGTTTATTTTATCGGATTTTAGCAAATTGAGGAGTGTTATGAATCCAACCATGAGAACTTATATATTAATACATCAAAATGTTTGCAATAGTCTCGTCTGCAAGACTCAGTTTGGTTCCAGACATTTCTTGACACCTAAAATGTCTTAATCACCAATCCCATAAAAAGTCAATTTTATGTTTTATATTGTAGTTTAGAAAGTTGAGGATTGTTACGACTCTTACCATGGGATATTAAATATAAATACATCAAAATGTTTGCAATAGTTTCCTCTAAAAGTTTAAGTTTTGGTCCAGATATTTCTTGACACCTAAAATATCTTAATCACCGACCCTATAAAAAGTCAATTTGTTGTTTTTTTATTGTATTTTAGAAAGTTCATAAGTGTTACGACGCAGGCCTTTGGCTATTAAATATTAATGCATCAAAATGTTCGCAATAGTCTCCTCTACAAGATTCAGTTTGGTACCAGACATTTTTAAACACAGAAAATGTTCTTATCACACCCACCCCCCATTTTAAAAAGTCAATTTTTATTTCTCTTTGATCGAATTTTAGAAAAATAAGGAGGGTACTGAATCTAACCATGAGATTTTAAATATTAATACATCAAATGTTTCGCAATAGTCTCATCATCACTTTGGTTCCAGAAATCTCTGGTCTACTAAAAAGTTCTAATCACCCTCCCCCCTTTTAAAGAAATCAAATTTTCTTCTTTTTTGGATGGATTTTAGAAAATTTATGAGTGATACGACTCCAACCATGGGATATTAAATATTAATACAATAAAATGCTTTCAATAGTGTCCTCTACAATATTCAGTTTGGTTCAAGACATTTCTAATCATTTAAAATGTCCTTATAACCCCCCTCTTTAAATTTCTAAATCTTGTTTTTTATCGGATTTTAGGAAATTGAGGAGTGTTATGATTCCAACCATGAGATCTTAAATATTAATTTATCAAAATGTTTGCAATTCTCTTCTCTACAAGATTCAGTTTGGTTCTAAACATTTCTAGTCTTCTAAAATGTCCTAATAACTCCCCCCCTCTTGAAAGTATTAAATTTTGGTTTTTTTGTCAGATTTTAGGAAATTGAGGAGTGTTATGATTCCAACCATGAAATCTTATACTTTAATACATCAAAATGTTTGCAATAGGCTCCTCAACATGATTCAGTTGGACTCCAGAACATTTATGATTCCAACCATGACACCTAAAATGTCTTAATCAGCAAGCCTACAAAAATTTAATTTTGTGTTTTTTATGGTGCTTTAGAATGTTATGGAATGTTACGAATCAAACCATGGGATATTAAATATTAATGCATCAAAATGTTCGCAATAGTCTCGTCTAAGAGATTCAGTTTGGTACCAGGCAATTTTAAGCACCTAAAATGTCTTTATCCGCCCCTCCGTTTTAAAAAGTCAATTTTGCGTTCATTTTGATCGAAATTTAGAAAAAATTAGGAGGGTTCTGACAATAACCATGGTATATTAAATATTTATACATCAAATTGTTCGAAATAGTCTCCTCTACAACATTCAATTTAGTTACAGAGAAGTCTGGTCTCCTAAAATGTCCTAATCACCCTCTCCCTTTTGAAAGAATTCAAATTTTTCTGCTTTTTGGATGGAGTTCAGAAAATTTATGAGTGATATGACTCCAACCATGGTATCTTAAATATTAATACATCAAAATGTTTGCATCAGTCTCCTCTACAAGATTCAGATTTGTTCCACAGATGTCTATTGTTCTAAAATGTCCTAATCAGCCCCTCCCCGTTTTTTAAGAATTCAAATTTTTGTGTCTTTTTGGTCTGATATTAGATAATTGAGGAGTACTACGATTCCAACCATGGGATATTAAATATTAATACATCAAAATGTTCGCAATAGTGTCCTCCACAAAATTCAGTTTGGTTTAAGACATTTCTAGGATTCTAAAATGTCCTTATAACCTCCCTCCCTCTTTAAAAGTACTAAAATTTTGTTTATTTTATCGGATTTTAGCAAATTGAGGAGTGTTATGAATCCAACCATGAGAACTTATATATTAATACATCAAAATGTTTGCAATAGTCTCGTCTGCAAGACTCAGTTTGGTTCCAGACATTTCTTGACACCTAAAATGTCTTAATCACCAATCCCATAAAAAGTCAATTTTATGTTTTATATTGTAGTTTAGAAAGTTGAGGATTGTTACGACTCTTACCATGGGATATTAAATATAAATACATCAAAATGTTTGCAATAGTTTCCTCTAAAAGTTTAAGTTTTGGTCCAGATATTTCTTGACACCTAAAATATCTTAATCACCGACCCTATAAAAAGTCAATTTGTTGTTTTTTTATTGTATTTTAGAAAGTTCATAAGTGTTACGACGCAGGCCTTTGGCTATTAAATATTAATGCATCAAAATGTTCGCAATAGTCTCCTCTACAAGATTCAGTTTGGTACCAGACATTTTTAAACACAGAAAATGTTCTTATCACACCCACCCCCCTTTTTATAAAGTCAATTTTTATTTCTCTTTGATCGAATTTTAGAAAAATAAGGAGGGTACTGAATCTAACCATGAGATTTTAAATATTAATACATCAAATGTTTCGCAATAGTCTCATCATCACTTTGGTTCCAGAAATCTCTGGTCTACTAAAAAGTTCTAATCACCCTCCCCCCTTTTAAAGAAATCAAATTTTCTTCTTTTTGGATGGATTTTAGAAAATTTATGAGTGATACGACTCCAACCATGGGATATTAAATATTAATACAATAAAATGCTTTCAATAGTGTCCTCTACAATATTCAGTTTGGTTCAAGACATTTCTAATCATTTAAAATGTCCTTATAACCCCCCTCTTTAAATTTCTAAATCTTGGTTTTTTATCGGATTTTAGGAAATTGAGGAGTGTTATGATTCCAACCATGAGATCTTAAATATTAATTTATCAAAATGTTTGCAATTCTCTTCTCTACAAGATTCAGTTTGGTTCTAAACATTTCTAGTCTTCTAAAATGTCCTAATAACTCCCCCCCTCTTGAAAGTATTAAATTTTGGTTTTTTTGTCAGATTTTAGGAAATTGAGGAGTGTTATGATTCCAACCATGAAATCTTATACTTTAATACATCAAAATGTTTGCAATAGGCTCCTCAACATGATTCAGTTGGACTCCAGAACATTTATGATTCCAACCATGACACCTAAAATGTCTTAATCAGCAAGCCTACAAAAATTTAATTTTGTGTTTTTTATGGTGCTTTAGAATGTTATGGAATGTTACGAATCAAACCATGGGATATTAAATATTAATGCATCAAAATGTTCGCAATAGTCTCGTCTAAGAGATTCAGTTTGGTACCAGGCAATTTTAAGCACCTAAAATGTCTTTATCCGCCCCTCCGTTTTAAAAAGTCAATTTTGCGTTCATTTTGATCGAAATTTAGAAAAAATTAGGAGGGTTCTGACAATAACCATGGTATATTAAATATTTATACATCAAATTGTTCGAAATAGTCTCCTCTACAACATTCAATTTAGTTCCAGAGAAGTCTGGTCTCCTAAAATGTCCTAATACCCCTCTCCCCTTTTAAAGAATTCAAATTTTTCTGTTTTTTGGATGGAGTTCAGAAAATTTATGAGTGATATGACTCCAACCATGGTATCTTAAATATTAATACATCAAAATGTTTGCATCAGTCTCCTCTACAAGATTCAGATTTGTTCCACAGATGTCTATTGTTCTAAAATGTCCTAATCAGCCCCCTCCCCGTTTTTTAAGAATTCAAATTTTTGTGTCTTTTTGGTCTGATATTAGATAATTGAGGAGTACTACGATTCCAACCATGGGATATTAAATATTAATACATCAAAATGTTCGCAATAGTGTCCTCCACAAAATTCAGTTTGGTTTAAGACATTTCTAGGATTCTAAAATGTCCTTATAACCTCCCTCCCTCTTTAAAAGTATTAAAATTTTGTTTATTTTATCGGATTTTAGCAAATTGAGGAGTGTTATGAATCCAACCATGAGAACTTATATATTAATACATCAAAATGTTTGCAATAGTCTCGTCTGCAAGACTCAGTTTGGTTCCAGACATTTCTTGACACCTAAAATGTCTTAATCACCAATCCCATAAAAAGTCAATTTTATGTTTTATATTGTAGTTTAGAAAGTTGAGGATTGTTACGACTCTTACCATGGGATATTAAATATAAATACATCAAAATGTTTGCAATAGTTTCCTCTAAAAGTTTAAGTTTTGGTCCAGATATTTCTTGACACCTAAAATATCTTAATCACCGACCCTATAAAAAGTCAATTTGTTGTTTTTTTTATTGTATTTTAGAAAGTTCATAAGTGTTACGACGCAGGCCTTTGGCTATTAAATATTAATGCATCAAAATGTTCGCAATAGTCTCCTCTACAAGATTCAGTTTGGTACCAGACATTTTTAAACACAGAAAATGTTCTTATCACACCCACCCCCCTTTTTATAAAGTCAATTTTTATTTCTCTTTGATCGAATTTTAGAAAAATAAGGAGGGTACTGAATCTAACCATGAGATTTTAAATATTAATACATCAAATGTTTCGCAATAGTCTCATCATCACTTTGGTTCCAGAAATCTCTGGTCTACTAAAAAGTTCTAATCACCCTCCCCCCTTTTAAAGAAATCAAATTTTCTTCTTTTTTGGATGGATTTTAGAAAATTTATGAGTGATACGACTCCAACCATGGGATATTAAATATTAATACAATAAAATGCTTTCAATAGTGTCCTCTACAATATTCAGTTTGGTTCAAGACATTTCTAATCATTTAAAATGTCCTTATAACCCCCCCTCTTTAAATTTCTAAATCTTGGTTTTTTATCGGATTTTAGGAAATTGAGGAGTGTTATGATTCCAACCATGAGATCTTAAATATTAATTTATCAAAATGTTTGCAATTCTCTTCTCTACAAGATTCAGTTTGGTTCTAAACATTTCTAGTCTTCTAAAATGTCCTAATAACTCCCCCCCTCTTGAAAGTATTAAATTTTGGTTTTTTGTCAGATTTTAGGAAATTGAGGAGTGTTATGATTCCAACCATGAAATCTTATACTTTAATACATCAAAATGTTTGCAATAGGCTCCTCAACATGATTCAGTTGGACTCCAGAACATTTATGATTCCAACCATGACACCTAAAATGTCTTAATCAGCAAGCCTACAAAAATTTAATTTTGTGTTTTTTATGGTGCTTTAGAATGTTATGGAATGTTACGAATCAAACCATGGGATATTAAATATTAATGCATCAAAATGTTCGCAATAGTCTCGTCTAAGAGATTCAGTTTGGTACCAGGCAATTTTAAGCACCTAAAATGTCTTTATCCGCCCTCCGTTTTAAAAAGTCAATTTTGCGTTCATTTTGATCGAAATTTAGAAAAAATTAGGAGGGTTCTGACAATAACCATGGTATATTAAATATTTATACATCAAATTGTTCGAAATAGTCTCCTCTACAACATTCAATTTAGTTCCAGAGAAGTCTGGTCTCCTAAAATGTCCTAATACCCCTCTCCCCTTTTAAAGAATTCAAATTTTTCTGTTTTTTGGATGGAGTTCAGAAAATTTATGAGTGATATGACTCCAACCATGGTATCTTAAATATTAATACATCAAAATGTTTGCATCAGTCTCCTCTACAAGATTCAGATTTGTTCCACAGATGTCTATTGTTCTAAAATGTCCTAATCAGCCCCCTCCCCGTTTTTTAAGAATTCAAATTTTTGTGTCTTTTTGGTCTGATATTAGATAATTGAGGAGTACTACGATTCCAACCATGGGATATTAAATATTAATACATCAAATTTTTCGAATTAGTCCTCTACAACATTCAATTTAGTTCCAGAGAAGTCTGGTCTCCTAAAATGTCCTAATCACCCTCTCCCTTTTGAAAGAATTCAAATTTTTCTGCTTTTTGGATGGAGTTCAGAAAATTTATGAGTGATATGACTCCAACCATGGTATCTTAAATATTAATACATCAAAATGTTTGCATCAGTCTCCTCTACAAGATTCAGATTTGTTCCACAGATGTCTATTGTTCTAAAATGTCCTAATCAGCCCCCTCCCCGTTTTTTAAGAATTCAAATTTTTGTGTCTTTTGGTCTGATATTAGATAATTGAGGAGTACTACGATTCCAACCATGGGATATTAAATATTAATACATCAAAATGTTCGCAATAGTGTCCTCCACAAAATTCAGTTTGGTTTAAGACATTTCTAGGATTCTAAAATGTCCTTATAACCTCCCTCCTTCTTAAAAGTATTAAAATTTTGTTTATTTATCGGATTTTAGCAAATTGAGGAGTGTTATGAATCCAACCATGAGAACTTATATATTAATACATCAAAATGTTTGCAATAGTCTCGTCTGCAAGACTCAGTTTGGTACCAGACATTTTTAAACACAGAAAATGTTCTTATCACACCCACCCCCCTTTTTAAAAAGTCAATTTTTATTTCTCTTTGATCGAATTTTAGAAAGTTGAGGATTGTTACTGACTCTTACCATGGGATATTAAATATTAATACATCAAAATGTTTGCAATAGTTTCCTCTAAAAGCTTAAGTTTTGGTCCAGATATTTCTTGACACCTAAAATATCTAATCACCGACCCTTATAAAAAGTCAATTTGTTGTTTTTTATTGTATTTTAGAAAGTTCATAAGTGTTACGACGCAGGCCTTTGGCTATTAAATATTAATGCATCAAAATGTTCGCAATAGTATTCTATACAGTTTGTTTTGGTTTTAAACATTTTTAAAATGTTCTTATCACCCCCTTTTTTAAAAAGTCAATTTTTATTTCTCTTTGATCGAATTTTAGAAAATTGAGGAGGGTACTGAATCTAACCATGTGATATTAAATATTAATACATCAAATGTTTCGCAATAGTCTCATCATCACTTTGGTTCCAGAAATCTCTGGTCAACTAAAAAGTTCTAATCTCCCTCCCCCCTTTTAAAGAAATTAAATTTTTTTGTCTTTTTTGATGGATTTTAGATAATTTATGAGTGATACGACTCCAACCATGGGATATTAAATATTAATACTATAAAATGCTTTCAATAGTGTCCTCTACAATATTCAGTTTGGTTCAAGACATTTCTAATCATTTAAAATGTCCTTATAACCCCCCTTTAAATTAATTTAAATTTTTGGTTTTTTATCGGATTTTAGGAAATTGAGGAGTGATATGATTCCAACCATGAGATCTTAAATATTAATTTATCAAAATGTTTGCAATTCTCTTCTCTACAAGATTCAGTTTGGTTCTAAACATTTCTAGTCTTCTAAAATGTCCTAATAACTCCCCCCCTCTTGAAAGTATTAAATTTTGGTTTTTTTGTCAGATTTTAGGAAATTGAGGAGTGTTATGATTCCAACCATGAAATCTTATACTTTAATACATCAAAATGTTTGCAATAGGCTCCTCAACATGATTCAGTTGGACTCCAGAACATTTATGATTCCAACCATGACACCTAAAATGTCTTAATCAGCAAGCCTACAAAAATTTAATTTTGTGTTTTTATGGTGCTTTAGAATGTTATGGAATGTTACGAATCAAACCATGGGATATTAAATATTAATGCATCAAAATGTTCGCAATAGTCTCGTCTAAGAGATTCAGTTTGGTACCAGGCAATTTTAAGCACCTAAAATGTCTTTATCCGCCCTCCGTTTTAAAAAGTCAATTTTGCGTTCATTTTGATCGAAATTTAGAAAAAAATTAGGAGGGTTCTGACAATCTTAACCATGGTATATTAAATATTTATACATCAAATTGTTCGAAATAGTCTCCTCTAAACATTCAATTTTGTTACAGATATGTATGGTCTCCTAAAATGTCCTAATCACCCTCTCCCCTTTTAAAGAATTCAAATTTTACTTTTTTTTTTATTGATTTCAGAAAATTAATAAGTGATATGACTCAAACCATGGTATCTTAAATATTAATGCATCAAAATGTTTGCATCAGTCTCCTCTACAAGATTCAGATTTGTTCCACAGATGTCTATTGTTCTAAAATGTCCTAATCAGCCCCCTCCCCGTTTTTTAAGAATTCAAATTTTTGTGTCTTTTGGTCTGATATTAGATAATTGAGGAGTACTGAATCTCCAACCATGGGATTTTAAATATTAATACATCAAATTGTTCGAAATAGTCTCCTCTACAACATTCAATTTAGTTACAGAGAAGTCTGGTCTCCTAAAATGTCCTAATCACCCTCTCCCCTTTTAAAGAATTCAAATTTTTCTGCTTTTTGGATGGAGTTCAGAAAATTTATGAGTGATATGACTCCAACCATGGTATCTTAAATATTAATACATCAAAATGTTTGCATCAGTCTCCTCTACAAGATTCAGATTTGTTCCACAGATGTCTATTGTTCTAAAATGTCCTAATCAGCCCCCTCCCCGTTTTTTAAGAATTCAAATTTTTGTGTCTTTTTGGTCTGATATTAGATAATTGAGGAGTACTACGATTCCAACCATGGGATATTAAATATTAATACATCAAAATGTTCGCAATAGTGTCCTCCACAAAATTCAGTTTGGTTTAAGACATTTCTAGGATTCTAAAATGTCCTTATAACCTCCCTCCCTCTTTAAAAGTATTAAAATTTTGTTTATTTTATCGGATTTTAGCAAATTGAGGAGTGTTATGAATCCAACCATGAGAACTTATATATTAATACATCAAAATGTTTGCAATAGTCTCGTCTGCAAGACTCAGTTTGGTTCCAGACATTTCTTGACACCTAAAATGTCTTAATCACCAATCCCATAAAAAGTCAATTTTATGTTTTATATTGTAGTTTAGAAAGTTGAGGATTGTTACGACTCTTACCATGGGATATTAAATATAAATACATCAAAATGTTTGCAATAGTTTCCTCTAAAAGTTTAAGTTTTGGTCCAGATATTTCTTGACACCTAAAATATCTTAATCACCGACCCTATAAAAAGTCAATTTGTTGTTTTTTTTATTGTATTTTAGAAAGTTCATAAGTGTTACGACGCAGGCCTTTGGCTATTAAATATTAATGCATCAAAATGTTCGCAATAGTCTCCTCTACAAGATTCAGTTTGGTACCAGACATTTTTAAACACAGAAAATGTTCTTATCACACCCACCCCCCTTTTTAAAAAGTCAATTTTTATTTCTCTTTGATCGAATTTTAGAAAAATAAGGAGGGTACTGAATCTAACCATGAGATTTTAAATATTAATACATCAAATGTTTCGCAATAGTCTCATCATCACTTTGGTTCCAGAAATCTCTGGTCTACTAAAAAGTTCTAATCACCCTCCCCCCTTTTAAAGAAATCAAATTTTCTTCTTTTTTGGATGGATTTTAGAAAATTTATGAGTGATACGACTCCAACCATGGGATATTAAATATTAATACAATAAAATGCTTTCAATAGTGTCCTCTACAATATTCAGTTTGGTTCAAGACATTTCTAATCATTTAAAATGTCCTTATAACCCCCCCCTCTTTAAATTTCTAAATCTTGGTTTTTTATCGGATTTTAGGAAATTGAGGAGTGTTATGATTCCAACCATGAGATCTTAAATATTAATTTATCAAAATGTTTGCAATAGACTCCTCTACAAGATTCAGTTTGGTTCTAAACATTTCTAGTCTTCTAAAATGTCCTAATAACTCCCCCCCTCTTGAAAGTATTAAATTTTGGTTTTTTTGTCAGATTTTAGGAAATTGAGGAGTGTTATGATTCCAACCATGAAATCTTATACTTTAATACATCAAAATGTTTGCAATAGGCTCCTCAACATGATTCAGTTGGACTCCAGAACATTTATGATTCCAACCATGACACCTAAAATGTCTTAATCAGCAAGCCTACAAAAATTTAATTTTGTGTTTTTTATGGTGCTTTAGAATGTTATGGAATGTTACGAATCAAACCATGGGATATTAAATATTAATGCATCAAAATGTTCGCAATAGTCTCGTCTAAGAGATTCAGTTTGGTACCAGACATTTTTGAGCACCTAAAATGTCTGTATCCCCCCCTCTTTTAAAAAGTCAATTTTGAGTTCATTTTGATCGAAATTTAGAAAAAATAAGGAGGGTTCTGACACTAACCATGGTTTCTTAAATATTTATACATCAAATTGTTCGAAATAGTCTCCTCTACAACATTCAATTTAGTTACAGATAAGTCTGGTCTCCTAAAATGTCCTAATCACCCTCTCCCCTTTTAAAGAAATCAAATTTTTTGGTCTTTTTGGATGGATTTTAGAAAATTTATGAGTGATATGACTCCAACCATGGGATATTAAATATTAATACATCAAAATGTTTGCAATAGTGTCCTCCACAAAATTCAGTTTGGTTTAAGACATTTCTAGGATTCTAAAATGTCCTTATAACCTCCCTCCCTCTTTAAAAGTATTAAAATTTTGTTCATTTTATCGGATTTTAGCAAATTGAGGAGTGTTATGAATCCAACCATGAGAACTTATATATTAATACATCAAAATGTTTGCAATAGTCTCGTCTGCAAGACTCAGTTTGGTTCCAGACATTTCTTGACACCTAAAATGTCTTAATCACCAATCCCATAAAAAGTCAATTTTATGTTTTATATTGTAGTTTAGAAAGTTGAGGATTGTTACGACTCTTACCATGGGATATTAAATATAAATACATCAAAATGTTTGCAATAGTTTCCTCTAAAAGTTTAAGTTTTGGTCCAGATATTTCTTGACACCTAAAATATCTTAATCACCGACCCTATAAAAAGTCAATTTGTTGTTTTTTTATTGTATTTTAGAAAGTTCATAAGTGTTACGACGCAGGCCTTTGGCTATTAAATATTAATGCATCAAAATGTTCGCAATAGTCTCCTCTACAAGATTCAGTTTGGTACCAGACATTTTTAAACACAGAAAATGTTCTTATCACACCCACCCCCATTTTTAAAAAGTCAATTTTTATTTCTCTTTGATCGAATTTTAGAAAAATAAGGAGGGTACTGAATCTAACCATGAGATTTTAAATATTAATACATCAAATGTTTCGCAATAGTCTCATCATCACTTTGGTTCCAGAAATCTCTGGTCTACTAAAAAGTTCTAATCACCCTCCCCCCTTTTAAAGAAATCAAATTTTCTTCTTTTTGGATGGATTTTAGAAAATTTATGAGTGATACGACTCCAACCATGGGATATTAAATATTAATACAATAAAATGCTTTCAATAGTGTCCTCTACAATATTCAGTTTGGTTCAAGACATTTCTAATCATTTAAAATGTCCTTATAACCCCCCCTCTTTAAATTTCTAAATCTTGGTTTTTATCGGATTTTAGGAAATTGAGGAGTGTTATGATTCCAACCATGAGATCTTAAATATTAATTTATCAAAATGTTTGCAATTCTCTTCTCTACAAGATTCAGTTTGGTTCTAAACATTTCTAGTCTTCTAAAATGTCCTAATAACTCCCCCCCTCTTGAAAGTATTAAATTTTGGTTTTTTTGTCAGATTTTAGGAAATTGAGAAGTGTTATGATTCCAACCATGAAATCTTATACTTTAATACATCAAAATGTTTGCAATAGGCTCCTCAACATGATTCAGTTGGACTCCAGAACATTTATGATTCCAACCATGACACCTAAAATGTCTTAATCAGCAAGCCTACAAAAATTTAATTTTGTGTTTTTTATGGTGCTTTAGAATGTTATGGAATGTTACGAATCAAACCATGGGATATTAAATATTAATGCATCAAAATGTTCGCAATAGTCTCGTCTAAGAGATTCAGTTTGGTACCAGGCAATTTTAAGCACCTAAAATGTCCTTATCCGCCCCCCTTTTAAAAAGTCAATTTTGCGTTCATTTTGATCGAAATTTAGAAAAAATTAGGAGGGTTCTGACAATAACCATGGTATATTAAATATTTATACATCAAATTGTTCGAAATAGTCTCCTCTACAACATTCAATTTAGTTCCAGAGAAGTCTGGTCTCCTAAAATGTCCTAATCACCCTCTCCCCTTTTAAAGAATTCAAATTTTCTGCTTTTTTGGATGGAGTTCAGAAAATTTATGAGTGATATGACTCCAACCATGGTATCTTAAATATTAATACATCAAAATGTTTGCATCAGTCTCCTCTACAAGATTCAGATTTGTTCCACAGATGTCTATTGTTCTAAAATGTCCTAATCAGCCCCCTCCCCGTTTTTTAAGAATTCAAATTTTTGTGTCTTTTTGGTCTGATATTAGATAATTGAGGAGTACTACGATTCCAACCATGGGATATTAAATATTAATACATCAAAATGTTTGCAATAGTGTCCTCCACAAAATTCAGTTTGGTTTAAGACATTTCTAGGATTCTAAAATGTCCTTATAACCTCCCTCCCTCTTTAAAAGTATTAAAATTTTGTTTATTTTATCGGATTTTAGCAAATTGAGGAGTGTTATGAATCCAACCATGAGAACTTATATATTAATACATCAAAATGTTTGCAATAGTCTCGTCTGCAAGACTCAGTTTGGTTCCAGACATTTCTTGACACCTAAAATGTCTTAATCACCAATCCCATAAAAAGTCAATTTTATGTTTTATATTGTAGTTTAGAAAGTTGAGGATTGTTACGACTCTTACCATGGGATATTAAATATTAATACATCAAAATGTTTGCAATAGTTTCCTCTAAAAGTTTAAGTTTTGGTCCAGATATTTCTTGACACCTAAAATATCTTAATCACCGACCCTATAAAAAGTCAATTTGTTGTTTTTTTTATTGTATTTTAGAAAGTTCATAAGTGTTACGACGCAGGCCTTTGGCTATTAAATATTAATGCATCAAAATGTTCGCAATAGTCTCCTCTACAAGATTCAGTTTGGTACCAGACATTTTTAAACACAGAAAATGTTCTTATCACACCCACCCCCCTTTTTAAAAAGTCAATTTTTATTTTTCTTTGATCGAATTTTAGAAAAGTAAGGAGGGTACTGAATCTAACCATGAGATTTTAAATATTAATACATCAAATTTTTCGCAATAGTCTCATCATCACTTTGGTTCCAGAAATCTCTGGTCTACTAAAAAGTTCTAATAATCACCCTCCTCTTTAAAGAATTCAAATTTTCTTCTTTTTTGGATGGATTTTAGAAAATTTATGAGTGATACGACTCCAACCATGGGATATTAAATATTAATACAATAAAATGCTTTCAATAGTGTCCTCTACAATATTCAGTTTGGTTCAAGACATTTCTAATCATTTAAAATGTCCTTATAACCCCCCTCTTTAAATTTCTAAATCTTGTTTTTTATCGGATTTTAGGAAATTGAGGAGTGTTATGATTCCAACCATGAGATCTTAAATATTAATTTATCAAAATGTTTGCAATTCTCTTTTCTACAAGATTCAGTTTGGTTCTAAACATTTCTAGTCTTCTAAAATGTCCTAATAACTCCCCCCCTCTTGAAAGTATTAAATTTTGGTTTTTTTGTCAGATTTTAGGAAATTGAGGAGTGTTATGATTCCAACCATGAAATCTTATACTTTAATACATCAAAATGTTTGCAATAGGCTCCTCAACATGATTCAGTTGGACTCCAGAACATTTATGATTCCAACCATGACACCTAAAATGTCTTAATCAGCAAGCCTACAAAAATTTAATTTTGTGTTTTTTATGGTGCTTTAGAATGTTATGGAATGTTACGAATCAAACCATGGGATATTAAATATTAATGCATCAAAATGTTCGCAATAGTCTCGTCTAAGAGATTCAGTTTGGTACCAGGCAATTTTAAGCACCTAAAATGTCTTTATCCTCCGTTTTAAAAAGTCAATTTTGCGTTCATTTTGATCGAAATTTAGAAAAAATTAGGAGGGTTCTGACAATAACCATGGTATATTAAATATTTATACATCAAATTGTTCGAAATAGTCTCCTCTACAACATTCAATTTAGTTCCAGAGAAGTCTGGTCTCCTAAAATGTCCTAATCACCCTCTCCTTTTAAAGAATTCAAATTTTTCTGCTTTTTGGATGGAGTTCAGAAAATTTATGAGTGATATGACTCCAACCATGGTATCTTAAATATTAATACATCAAAATGTTTGCATCAGTCTCCTCTACAAGATTCAGATTTGTTCCACAGATGTCTATTGTTCTAAAATGTCCTAATCAGACCCCCCCTACTTTTTAAGAATTCAAATTTTTGTGTCTTTTTGGTCTGATATTAGATAATTGAGGAGTACTACGATTCCAACCATGGGATATTAAATATTAATACATCAAAATGTTCGCAATAGTGTCCTCCACAAAATTCAGTTTGGTTTAAGACATTTCTAGGATTCTAAAATGTCCTTATAACCTCTCCTCCTCTTTAAAAGTACTAAAATTTTGTTTATTTTATCGGATTTTAGCAAATTGAGGAGTGTTATGAATCCAACCATGAGAACTTATATATTAATACATCAAAATGTTTGCAATAGTCTCGTCTGCAAGACTCAGTTTGGTTCCAGACATTTCTTGACACCTAAAATGTCTTAATCACCAATCCCATAAAAAGTCAATTTTATGTTTTATATTGTAGTTTAGAAAGTTGAGGATTGTTACGACTCTTACCATGGGATATTAAATATAAATACATCAAAATGTTTGCAATAGTTTCCTCTAAAAGTTTAAGTTTTGGTCCAGATATTTCTTGACACCTAAAATATCTTAATCACCGACCCTATAAAAAGTCAATTTGTTGTTTTTTTATTGTATTTTAGAAAGTTCATAAGTGTTACGACGCAGGCCTTTGGCTATTAAATATTAATGCATCAAAATGTTCGCAATAGTCTCCTCTACAAGATTCAGTTTGGTACCAGACATTTTTAAACACAGAAAATGTTCTTATCACACCCAACCCCTTTTTAAAAAGTCAATTTTTATTTCTCTTTGATCGAATTTTAGAAAAATAAGGAGGGTACTGAATCTAACCATGAGATTTTAAATATTAATACATCAAATGTTTCGCAATAGTCTCATCATCACTTTGGTTCCAGAAATCTCTGGTCTACTAAAAAGTTCTAATCACCCTCCCCCCTTTTAAAGAAATCAAATTTTCTTCTTTTTGGATGGATTTTAGAAAATTTATGAGTGATACGACTCCAACCATGGGATATTAAATATTAATACAATAAAATGCTTTCAATAGTGTCCTCTACAATATTCAGTTTGGTTCAAGACATTTCTAATCATTTAAAATGTCCTTATAACCCCCCCCTCTTTAAATTTCTAAATCTTGGTTTTTTATCGGATTTTAGGAAATTGAGGAGTGTTATGATTCCAACCATGAGATCTTAAATATTAATTTATCAAAATGTTTGCAATTCTCTTCTCTACAAGATTCAGTTTGGTTCTAAACATTTCTAGTCTTCTAAAATGTCCTAATAACTCCCCCCCTCTTGAAAGTATTAAATTTTGGTTTTTTTTGTCAGATTTTAGGAAATTGAGGAGTGTTATGATTCCAACCATGAAATCTTATACTTTAATACATCAAAATGTTTGCAATAGGCTCCTCAACATGATTCAGTTGGACTCCAGAACATTTATGATTCCAACCATGACACCTAAAATGTCTTAATCAGCAAGCCTACAAAAATTTAATTTTGTGTTTTTTATGGTGCTTTAGAATGTTATGGAATGTTACGAATCAAACCATGGGATATTAAATATTAATGCATCAAAATGTTCGCAATAGTCTCGTCTAAGAGATTCAGTTTGGTACCAGGCAATTTTAAGCACCTAAAATGTCTTTATCCGCCCTCCGTTTTAAAAAGTCAATTTTGCGTTCATTTTGATCGAAATTTAGAAAAAATTAGGAGGGTTCTGACAATAACCATGGTATATTAAATATTTATACATCAAATTGTTCGAAATAGTCTCCTCTACAACATTCAATTTAGTTACAGAGAAGTCTGGTCTCCTAAAATGTCCTAATCACCCTCTCCCTTTTGAAAGAATTCAAATTTTTCTGCTTTTTGGATGGAGTTCAGAAAATTTATGAGTGATATGACTCCAACCATGGTATCTTAAATATTAATACATCAAAATGTTTGCATCAGTCTCCTCTACAAGATTCAGATTTGTTCCACAGATGTCTATTGTTCTAAAATGTCCTAATCAGCCCCCTCCCCGTTTTTTAAGAATTCAAATTTTTGTGTCTTTTTGGTCTGATATTAGATAATTGAGGAGTACTACGATTCCAACCATGGGATATTAAATATTAATACATCAAAATGTTCGCAATAGTGTCCTCCACAAAATTCAGTTTGGTTTAAGACATTTCTAGGATTCTAAAATGTCCTTATAACCTCCCTCCCTCTTTAAAAGTATTAAAATTTTGTTTAT
The DNA here is from genome assembly GCA_030067965.1 of Latrodectus elegans. Taxonomy (NCBI): domain Eukaryota; kingdom Metazoa; phylum Arthropoda; class Arachnida; order Araneae; family Theridiidae; genus Latrodectus; species Latrodectus elegans. The sequence goes on from CM057821.1 coordinate 460,965, forward strand.
TTTATCGGATTTTAGCAAATTGAGGAGTGTTATGAATCCAACCATGAGAACTTATATATTAATACATCAAAATGTTTGCAATAGTCTCGTCTGCAAGACTCAGTTTGGTTCCAGACATTTCTTGACACCTAAAATGTCTTAATCACCAATCCCATAAAAAGTCAATTTTATGTTTTATATTGTAGTTTAGAAAGTTGAGGATTGTTACGACTCTTACCATGGGATATTAAATATAAATACATCAAAATGTTTGCAATAGTTTCCTCTAAAAGTTTAAGTTTTGGTCCAGATATTTCTTGACACCTAAAATATCTTAATCACCGACCCTATAAAAAGTCAATTTGTTGTTTTTTATTGTATTTTAGAAAGTTCATAAGTGTTACGACGCAGGCCTTTGGCTATTAAATATTAATGCATCAAAATGTTCGCAATAGTCTCCTCTACAAGATTCAGTTTGGTACCAGACATTTTTAAACACAGAAAATGTTCTTATCACACCCAACCCCTTTTTAAAAAGTCAATTTTTATTTCTCTTTGATCGAATTTTAGAAAAATAAGGAGGGTACTGAATCTAACCATGAGATTTTAAATATTAATACATCAAATGTTTCGCAATAGTCTCATCATCACTTTGGTTCCAGAAATCTCTGGTCTACTAAAAAGTTCTAATCACCCTCCCCCCTTTTAAAGAAATCAAATTTTTCTGTTTTTTGGATGGAGTTAAGAAAATTTATGAGTGATACGACTCCAACCATGGGATATTAAATATTAATACAATAAAATGCTTTCAATAGTGTCCTCTACAATATTCAGTTTGGTTCAAGACATTTCTAATCATTTAAAATGTCCTTATAACCCCCCCCCTCTTCAAATTTCTAAATCTTGGTTTTTTTATCGGATTTTAGGAAATTGAGGAGTGTTATGATTCCAACCATGAAATCTTATACTTTAATACATCAAAATGTTTGCACTACGCTCCTCTACAAGATTCAGTTTGGTTCCAGAACATTTATGATTCCAACCATGACACCTAAAATGTCTTAATCAGCAAGCCTACAAAAATTTAATTTTGTGTTTTTTATGGTGCTTTAGAATGTTATGGAATGTTACGAATCAAACCATGGGATATTAAATATTAATGCATCAAAATGTTCGCAATAGTCTCGTCTAAGAGATTCAGTTTGGTACCAGGCAATTTTAAGCACCTAAAATGTCTTTATCCGCCCCTCCGTTTTAAAAAGTCAATTTTGCGTTCATTTTGATCGAAATTTAGAAAAATTAGGAGGGTTCTGACAATAACCATGGTATATTAAATATTTATACATCAAATTGTTCGAAATAGTCTCCTCTACAACATTCAATTTAGTTACAGAGAAGTCTGGTCTCCTAAAATGTCCTAATCACCCTCTCCCCTTTTAAAGAATTCAAATTTTTCTGTTTTTTGGATTGATTTTAGAAAATGTTTTTTGACTTACTAGAAGATTGACTTATAGAAAATGTAGTTTTGGCTTACTTTTTTTGTTAGAAATATTTCCAAGGGAAGTTATCTAAAGCTATTTAGTTTTGTTAAACAAATAAGTACAATACTAATCCATAAAAACTTAATTTCACAAGATTGTTCAGAAGTTATGAGGATGCTGGATTGAATATTTTTTATGTATGTGGTGTGGAAATTAAATAACTGATTCAGATGTATAATTTGTAATCGAAGGTGTTTAAGTACTTTAAATTTGTACTATAAATTCGCAGTATTCAATGTGACTCCACTAGTATGACGTGGAAGAAAGAATGCCAGATAGTGGTACTGTTATCGGCTGCCTCTTGTGTTCAGCTAATTTAGTTGACAGAAATAAATAATTGGTAATGTTTCATGCTGCTCTTCGATTATGTTATGAGAAACATTACTAGAATTTACAGTAAGAAAGAATGAAGAAATTTATGGTAAAATTTTATTATACAAACTCGCGTATGAATGAATAGACTATAGATACTCATCAAGAATTAACACTGATAACATATTGTATTCAAATTCATTGCGAATAATATAAATCTTGTTGTTGTTACTTATGACACTTGGACAAGACAAGCTTACTTTGCCGTTGGCTATATGAATTTAAGTCAGTGGAGTACGTGTTTCGTTTGACCAGAGCATCATGTAGGTGAAAGTATGACTTTGCTGTAAGATTCTTCCGATAGATGGCACCACCAGAGGATCTCACAATTTTGACATTGATCTGAAGGGATGAGGAAATTTTCTCCAAACCATGGCGGAAACTGTTCAATAATAATTGACGGTTTGACGTAGGGGTGAAGAACTTGCTTCCTGACCAGACTACAGGGGTTCGATCCCGGTGAAGTAGTAACTGTATGTGGTACATAATAAAGCTCACATAAATTAAAGCACTATTAACATTCTATTATTCGAATGTTCACATGAATTATTTCTTTCGAGACACAGGGATTCTTCTCAGCATAATGTAAGTCTATATTAATCTTAGGGTCTATATTTCTAATCTTACAAAAAGGTAAAACTTTAGAAATAATAATTTAATTTTTTTATAAATATAGTGCTTCAATTTATTATTAGTTATAAAATTTCTAATAATTTCATAAAATTAAATTTTCAAATTTTGTATGGAAAAATGTAAAACAATTAAATTATTAATAAAAAAAATGAAGAATCCTAAATATTAATTTTACTAATAAAATGGTTATTAATGACAAAAAGTAAGGTGTTCTCTATTCTTCAAAAGATCGACAAGGACTAAAACTTTTAACATTAAATAACAATTCTTAAAGCAAATTAAGACTTTATGACCAGTAGTTTAAAAAAAATTATACAATAAATGGTAAACAATTATACTTATAGCTTTATGTATTTATCAATACAAACATTGTTCTAATCGATTATTTCTCTCAAAGACACCAAAAATTAAAAGTATCCTTCTTCAAAACTGGAAAAGTCCGACATATCTGTCACCACAGCTTTTATTACTAAATATTTTACTTTTGTAGTAGTAGATTTTGTAGATCCTCATATCTTAGATGGATTTTTATTCTAATAATAGATCTCTTAGGCTTTTTTTATTATTTGAAATAAATTTCGCCTGGATATTTCTTGTGTTATATTTTCAGTGGCTAGTAGAGAAATAAATTACTCATTTGTAATAATTTTATTCATTCCGTTTATATACTTCCTACTGAAAAAAGGTTTTATCTAAATCTTTAAAAGAAGCTTCGAAATGAAAAATCGAAGAAACCAAGGCAAAATATTTTTGAACAAACATTTGTTTTCTATAGCATTATGTTTTTTTTCTCATTTTATGTGATATTTCTATTTTTTTAAGATAGTTATATCACCTTTATTGCTATTTGATATAATACCTTGAAATTAAAAACAAAATAATAAAGTTTTAGCTATGATTATTTCCTGCTCTAATACTTCCTCTTCATTTATATTCAAAGGAGTTTTACGGGCTTTTAACAGGACTGAATTACTAATTGAAAGCATAAAGTAATTATATTTTACTAACGTTACAAATTTTAATAATTTTTTAATTTTTATAAATTTAAAATTACTTTAAATTTAATATATATTTAAGTGTCTGTTAATGTCTTTCCTATAGAATGATAGTGGATATCAGGTTACTTAAGAAAATATCCGATTGTTGAGACCTAAATAGATGATAATGAGTTGCGCAATATACGGAATTTTTGAGAAATAAAAGCAATGAGTTCGAGCATTATTCGAATTATGCATTAATTCAAATAATGAAAACTTGCTGAATAAGTTAAAACTAAGCATGTGTTTTGAAGCTAGTTTTAATTAACTTAGCAAGTTTTCATTAATAAAATGTTCCAATCAAGTAATATTAACTACTTTTATTGTTTAAAAAATTGCCTAATTTTGATTTATGGCTAAATCATTGAGTTCATAACTGATTTGAACATGTCTTTTTACAAAACTTCCCAGTACACCATTAGAAGTTCTCATTAAAATCTACAAATGTCTAGTGTGAGCAGACCCTGTGCAGAAGACAATGTTTTCTCGGATCAGGTGTCTAATCCACAATCTTTTAGAAACAAAATACCACCTTTTTTTCCAGACCAATGGAGAAGCCACGTCTGTGTGTAATAAAATAATAACAATAGAAATTTAAAAAAAATTAAAAATAATATGACGTTTTCACTGACAGAAATTATTTTATAAAATTTATTCGCGAGCTTTAAATATTATTTTTAATTAGTACTCTTACTGTTATATAGTCTGCCAATAGGTACCAAAATTAAAAATAGAGGGGGGGGATATTTGCACAGTTTTACACGATTTTATTTTGGATCAAAAGAGAAACTGTCTACGTAAAAAATTTAATATTTATAAAAGATACATACTTTTGAAAACTTTATTTACATTTTTCTATTTAGAATTTTTTTTTATATGAAAAATGGTTCTTTTAAAAAAGGCAATAGATGAAAGAATACGTTTATGCTATTTTTGAATTAAGTTTCATTATTTAGTAATTCAGACACGCTGTAAAAGCCATGGTGATTCAATATTTAAGAATGTCATACATAATCCACATTAAATGCCACGTTAAAAATGTTATAAATAATAAACGAATATTCCTCATTGTTTGGTTTCTGAAGATGAGAAATCTAAATAATATTAACATATTTTATCTTTAATTTTTAAGCCGGAAATTCCAAATCATTACCCATAATGTAATCAAACCACCAAACTACATCAAGATAGAGATAATAGTGATATACAAGAATCCACAATGGCTTTTCTAGGAAAAAAATGGATCTGGAAATGTTTATTAAAACCGTCTCTTATATTCCAGCTAAATCTTCTGATGCATTATCAATGGTTCTAATACTTTAACTAAATCCTAACTGCGACCTAAAACACTTTGTGTAATTTAAAGAGTCATTGAAGAGGAATGAAACTAGTTATTTCTTTCGATATTAAGAACAAAGACTCTCAAACTAAATATCTAAAACAAAAAGTGAGAATGCCTCCATATATATAAATTGCATACAAACATACATACATACATATATATATATATATATATATATATATATATACACACATACACACAGTGTCTCACAAAAGTGATGGGACAGTGGTGCTTTATAAAGGGAAATTGTATTAAAAATATATTAAGAATACATGAACAAATTTTTTGCGGGTGTGTTTCATATTTAAATCTTGTAACAATTATTACATAACATGCATATTGTCAAAATATTAAAAAATTAAATAAAAATACAATTGCTTAGAACGGAGAAAAACAATATCACCTAAGTGATGGGACACTTACTTTTCCATCAAATATTTATCCAAAAATTTTACTTTTTAAAAGTTTATTGGATTTCCTTATACTTTTAAAATATGATTTAATTTTTTGGGATGGATTTGACTAATTTTTTTGTGATTTCTGGAATGATTTTACCCTATTCTTCTTGAAGCACACATTTCAATTGTTATTTTGAAGAAATGGTATGTTTGCGAATTCTTGATTCCACTTCTTGCCAAATAATCTCTATAGGATTTAAGTCTAGAGGTTGAGGTAGTGTTTTTATTACACTACTGGCCATTAAAATTGCTACACCAGGAAGAAATACAGATAACAAAATGATATTTGTTGGACAAATATATTATACTAGAAATAACAAGTGATTAAATTTTCAAAAAATTTGGCTGGATATATAGATTCTGAGATATCAGTACCCAGAACAACCACCTCTGGCAGTAATAACAGCAGCTATACGCCTGAGCATTGAGTCAAACAGAGATTGGATTGCATGTACAGGTACAGATGCCCATGCAGCTTCAATACGATGCCCCAGTTCATCAACCGTAGGGAGTGGCGTTCGGTGATGAGCCAGTCGCTCGGCAACCATTGACCAGACGTTTTCTATTGGTGAAAGATCTGAAGAACGTGCTGGCCAGGGCAACAGCCGAACATGTTCCGTATCAAGGAAGGTCCGTACAATACCGGCAACATGCGGTCGGGCATTATCCTGCTGAAACGAAGGGTTTCGCAGGGCTCGAATAAAGGGTAGAGCCACGGGTCGTAACACACCAGAAATGTAACGTGCACTCTTCAAAGACCATCGATGCGAACAGGAGGTGACCGAGACGTGTATCCAATGACACCCCATTCCATCACGCTAGGTGATGGGCCAGTATGACGATGACGAATGCACGCTGCCAGTGTGCGTTCACCCCGATGCCGCCAAACAAGGATGCGACCATCATGATGCTGTACACAGAACCTGGATTCATTTGAAAAGATGACGTCTCGCGATTCGTGCGCCCAGGTTCGTCATTGATCACACCATTGAAAGCGCTCTTGTCTATGACGCAGCGTCAAGGGAAGCCACAGCCATGGTCTCCGAGCTGAGAGTCCATGCTGCTGCAAACGTCGTCGAACTGTTCGTGCAGACACTTGTTGTCTTCCAAATGACCCCGTTTCTAGACTCACGGCTCGTGACGTGGTTGCACGATCCATTACGGGCATGCGGATAATAAGCCTGTCTTCTCGGCTGTTAGTGATAGGTGGCCGTTGAGATCCCGCATGGTATTCCGTATTACCATCCTGAACCCATCGTTTCCATGTTCTGCTAACAGCCATTGGATCTCGACCGACGCGAGCAGCAATACTGCGATAAGATAAACCGCAATCCCGGTACGCTACAATTCGACGTTTATCAAAGTCAGAAACGTGCTTGTACGCATTTCTCCTTCTTACACGAGGCATCATAACAACTTTTCACCAGGCAACAACGTTCAAATGCAATTTGTGTATGAGGAACCAGCTGAACAATTTCCTCATTTAAACAAAATGTAGGTGTCACTACTGGCGGCTGCTTTGTCTGAATGCGCTGAAAAGCTAATCCTTTGCATATCACAGCACCTTCTTCATTTCGTATAAATTTCACGTCTGTAGCATGTCGCCTTCTTGGTGTAGCAATTTTAATGGCCAGTAGTGTATTTCAGGACAGTTATACAGCAGCCATAGTCTAACATTCAAAGCAGTGTGCTTGGGTCATTATCCTGGTAGAATTTAAACTCTTTATGAAAGTTCGATTTTCATATTGAAGATTTCAAATTTTGCTTTAGAATGCCAAAATACTTGCACTGATCCATTTTACTGTCAATAAAAACAAGATTACCAACTCCAGCGGACGACGTACACCCCTATACCATAAGTCCTCCTGCACCTTATTTTACTGTTGTCACCAAGTTCTATTTAAGAAATTCTTCCCTCGGTTTTTTCCACACCAAGATTCTACACCGTCAGGACCAAATATATTAAATTTACTCTGATCAGCAAATATAACTTTATTCCAGTCCACAGAATTTTTATTTATGTTGGATTTTGCGAAAGCCAGTCTGAATTTTCTGTTCTGTTTACTTACGAAGAATTTTTTCCTGGCTATTTTAACGTGATATCCAGCAGATCGAATAACTCTTTTAATAATGTCAGCATTAACAATTAATCCATATAATGCTTGTAAGTTAGCAGCATCTAAGAACACTCATTATTGGATTTTTTTTATAATTCGAATGACAATTCGTTTTATTCCATTGGATAGCTTTGATGATCGGCCATGTCTTCTTTTATTCTGAATCATATGATTCTTTTTATATCGTTTAATGATATTGAAAATTGGTTGAATGACTCAAGTTAACTGTTTCAGCAGTTTCTCTAATAGATTTTCCACTTTCAATATGCAAATGAATAACTAATTTCCGAATTTCAGGTGAAGTTTCTTTTCGTTTTGCATTAATGGCTGCACACAGCTAAAAAAGACAAAAATTTCAAAACAATGTAGAGAGAAATTTCTATTTTTTTCCAAACGAAAACTGCTTTGTGGGTATCTTTAATTGATGCTAATGGATACAGTTTTTGTTTAATGCTTTTTATAAGCATTATAATGAAATCCTCATTTTGATATGGTTTTCTACTTTAATATATATATATATATATATATATATATATATATATATATATATATATATATATATATATATATATATATATATATATATATATATATGATTCAATAGAATGATATTTTTATCACTGGAAATATTTTATTAAAAATTTTGAACTAAGATTAAAAAAATTAAACTGAAATAAACTTTATTGAATATGTTTTTCACAATTATTCTTGTTCAATCTGTCAGTAGTATCTAGTGAATATATTGAAATAATATTCATAGAGCAAAGGTGTTGTTTTCCTGAAAAAAAAGTTATTGCATGTTTTTACATGTGATAAATAGAGAAATAAAATTATATTTTAAGATAATGTAAGTAATTGCAAAGGAATCAATTTAAAGCACGGAGCTGTAATATTGCTTTCCTCTTGCGAAGGGTGTTATCTATGTTTCCAAGGGATTCTAAGCGTCTTCGTAATACGTTCGCGGTTGGGAATCGTGCTGCCAAGCTCTCTATTTCAAAATCATCCAATCAGATTGTCTAACATATCCCCAAAGTTATCGGTGTCTGGAACATTCTAAATATGTTCAAATATTCAAAATAGTTCACACTCTAATACAAGCATTTCTGGTTGCAAATTCTTCGATTTAAACATATGTATTTTTAAAATTTCGTTCAGCGAAATGGGCTATAAATTGGTTATTATTACATTTGGCAAAATGTATATTTAAGTGTTCAAACGTCAAACTAATATTAAAAACGTGCGTGGAAGTCGATTTTAGAAATTTAAATGAAATTTTTATAAAAGTTTCATAATCACGGGAATGAATCACATTTATATTTCTTATAAATGTGTTTCAGCTTTTGCGCCAGCTAAACACATTTTCAGTTGTGATTAGCAATCTATGTCAAATATCACTGTGTGTGAGAGAGTACATTTATATTAATATATAGAATACAGTACTGTCATATAATTCTTATTTTTCACAAACTGCTACACTATAATTTGTTAAGCACATTTATTATAACGGATAGATCCTAACAGTAATTAGTGACAGAACTACCTAAAATAAGAAGCATTTTCTACTACATCTTTTTCCATGTATTTTTTATTTTTTAGATAAATTATTAATTTTAACTTTTTGATTTCAATAAATAGGCTAATTATTTTATGCTTTATGAAATTCTCTATATTCGTTGATACAACGTCTGAAACTTATTTTTAATTTAATATAATTTATTATGTATTATAATTTGAAACAAAAAGAATGTTAAAACCACAAAACGTTTTACATGAGCAGCTAAATTTTAATTTTAACGCAAAAAAAATAAATAAATAAGTAAACAATAAGAAAACTTACATTTATATTGAAACAATTTTTCTGGAAATTAAGAAAATTTCATTTAAACTAAGAGTTTAAGTGCGAAAAATTTTCTTATTGGGTTTTTCTTCTTCGTTGTTAATTGTTCAGTAATCATTGCCATATCGAACTATCAGTCTTACTACTTTTTTGTATAGTTGTACTTTCGTTTTCTGCTTGTTTATTTCAATTTAAACTGTTTTCATAATCCATGATAACACTTATTTGCCATGTTGATTCTCTCTTTAACTTCAATTTTTATGCCATTACTTTAATTGTTGATTAAACTTATATATGTTTATTAAGGTGTTGATTAATTTTATATAAATTCCTCTCCTGTGTATATAGTTAATTATGTCATTATTTATGTTAACAATAACGCCTAGGTATTTAAACTGAGTTACTTCAAATTCGTATTCATTAATTTTCAGTGGTTGTAGATTTGAGATTCTGTTTGTCACCACCAGGAATTTGGCTTTTTCTTCATTCACGTTTTATCCTATGTTTTTTGCTGTTGTCTCAATTGGGCAGAAGGTTTCCACTGAAGTCGCTTCAGTTCTTCCCACGATATCAATATCGTCTGCAAAGGCTAGAAGTTGTTCGGACTTAGCAAAAATTGTCTTAGTAGTTTGAATACCAGAGTCTCTAATTGCCTTCTCTAGGGAGCTATATCAAACAGATGATATGAGAGGGGGGGGGAATTCTCCTTACTTTCATTACAAAACGCATCTGATAGTTCCAATCCCAACTTTACATTTCTCTCAATTGATGTCATTTTGATTAGATTAGCCAATTTTTAGAGGATTCCCAACTCCAATATAGCTTAATAGAGTTTTTTTTTTTTTTGTAATACTATATATACTGTAAAAGAACTCTCTACAGGCCAACATGGAATTCCTGAGATTTTGCATGAAGGTTCGTCACCGAAGAGATCTCCTCATAAAGCTGATGATTCATCTAAAATAACCGAGGATCGGAACTTCGTCGGGATACAGACGCAGGCGACCTTGAACTTTCCACAGACAAATCAGACAACTATTCTCAGAGTTGACTCTTTTCCAAAACTAGTTATAGTGTATTAATTTTTATGAACTTATTGAAATTTATGAACTATATGTTTCGCATCGTATGATCTTCTCGAATATTATGAGCCCATTTTTGAATCTTACGAACTTTTTAAATCGTATATATTTTTAGAATCTTAGAAACCTTTTAAAATGTTTGAACCTAAGATGCCTTTAAAAGCTAAGGTGCGTTGATTAAACTGATATAAATTCCTCACCTGCATATAGTTATCATGTTTCATACCATGCCATATTTTTCCTTTTCATAACTAAGTGTTCATACTATATATAAAGTTGACTTCAATGTACATAATGTATTTCATGCCACAACTAATCTGCAAATCGTTGATCTTGTTTCATCATGTTAAATTTTGTTTTTATGATGATGTTTAACAGGACTTAAAATGTAATGTGGCTACTTGCTACCAATTTGTAAACACAATTTGATTGCCTTTATAAATGCTGCGATAGTGGCGCCCTCAGGCATCTCGTAGACACCCGTTAACCTTAAGGTACAGACATTAATTAACCTTAAGGTACAGTCCGGGGTCTCCCCACACAGTCGTGTATGTATAAATTGCCATCACTTTCGCTCCTTGCAGAGTTAAAAGGATTAATCCTGAAAATCAGCCGGTCTTTGGGGGGGATGTATTCGGGAAGCGATTGTGAATCCGACTGTATTAGATTAAAATGTCTTCGTAATTTCAATAAATATGTATCTTCATCCGAGTTTGGAATTATACCCGCGCATTGCTTAACCAAAGGCAAAGCTCTACCCGTTCAGCAGTATTAGTTTTAACAGGAACTAATAAAAATATTTTTGCTTCAAGTGTGTATTTTGATGAAATGCTTCGATAAATATGAAAGAAAAAAGAGAGTTGACTGGATAAATCAGCATCAATGTTTTTTACAAGTAGAAAAAAACTAATTATTTCAGTATTTTAAATTAATAAGAGTAAATGAATCCTATATAATTAACATGAAAAGATGTTAAACTTTTGTTTTATATATTTTTTCTATTTATTTGTTGTGATTTTAGAATAAAATTTCATGATTAAAATCGGACACCTAATAAAACCAATTAGATATATTATTCAATCCGTAAATATTAAATGATATAATGCATTTCTGTTGAAAAAATTTTCTAGCAAAATGCCTTTTTTCTAAATATGTATTTCTAATGTTGTTTTAATGTAATAAAGTACTATTAGATAGTTTCTAATAAATAAATGTAAACAGTAGCTGGTGTTCAATATTAATTTAATCGTATCACTGTAAGCATCAGTAAGTCAAAAACTATTTCGTGAATACGTTTTGAGTTTAGCTTTTACTTTGTAAGTTTTAGAGAAGTCGCTTTTAGTGAACTGCTATTTCTAAATATGATGTTGATTAAATCTAAGATTGATAATTTTCTATGAGTATTGTGGCTCCGATTCACACAACGCCAGATTTAGATTTGAAAGATGGATTGGATATTTTTCATACATTGTTGTTGTTGTTGCTTATGACATTTGGACAAGCCAAGCTTGTTATGCCTTGGCTATGCGAATTTAAGTTAATACGTCTTTCGTTTTCAACAGATCGCAACGAAATTGAAAGTTTAAATATAATGTCTTTGATCATTTTAAATCCTCCGATAGATAGCACTACCAGAGAATCCACTCCCTCAATATTGACATTGATTTGATGTGAGAGGAAATTTTCTCCAGGCCATGGTAACTGCTCAATGAATACGTTATTATTTTGAATTATTAAAATATTTTCAAGTATTTTTTATTTTATTACTCTGGAATATTTTTAAGAATATTCACTAATAAAAAAATTAAGAATTTTGTAAACTTTAATTTAAAATATTTTTTGTTATCACTGAGGATACAAATTTTTCTATAAATACAGGAGATTCATTTGGACTGTTTATATGATACAATAATTTCTTCTAAATATTGTGCAATACCTTTGGAGTTGTATCCCCAGATTTAACACACAAATCACGGTTTTACCATTATTTTTAGAGATGGGAATCATTTTCTTAATAATTTGAAAAATAATATATAATTATAAATCACAAATATCCTTCTTTTCCTTATTTTTATCTTTACTTTTATGAAGTTGGCTTTTTATAATTTTTCTTAGTTTGTAACACATATTACACCAATAGTTTGCATAAGTATTTTTGAATTAGCGAATGAAATTCTTATTTAATTCATAAATGAATAAAAAATGTCAAAGCAGACAGAATAATATAAATATTTGTAATCTGTGGACTAGAAATATGATATTGATTTTTGATCGCAGATATACGTGATAATTTAAAAGTATTTCGTGTTAGTTTTACTATAGATAATTAAATTGAAAAATTAATCGTGCGTTCAAAGCAAAATATATCGTTTTTTTTATTCTTTTAAATATAAGAAGCATTTTTATTTTCTCGACTTTATAACACGCACAATATCATAATGCCCATACTGTAGCATATTAGTTATAAGCTTTACATTGCTTATCAGCCAGTTTGGATTAATAAATGTGTATGATTTTCATGCATGCATTTGCTTGATCTCTTTTTGTATTTGTATTGCACCATGGAAGCAAGTAAAAGTATAGAATAAAAAATACATAAAGCAATAATAATGTTTTGATCCCTTTTTTATTGAAGTACACCATAATTTTTAATCCTTTTTTCAATAAGAATGAGCGGAAAAATAATTGCATTTAAAAATTATATATTGTTTATATATTACACTTCGGCTTTATATATTATATACAGCTAATAATTTATAAAGCAAAACACATTCACCTTTGTCATACTCAAGGAAACCATTTAAGAAAACTCACAGCAAGCTCTTTACAGAATACAGAAAATGTCCTTTGGAACTCAGCCATGTTATTTAAAATATACGTAAACAAAAATATTCAAGATTAATTAGGTAAACAAGAAATGTACTGCCATTTGATTGTTATCATTGAAGGAAGTGAGTATAAGTATGCAATTGAGTGTATGATGTAGTTGAATCATCAGTCGAGAGAAGGAATATCAATAGTTATAAAAGCAGGACCACCGCGCACTTTCATCAATCGTAACTCATACAGTAGCAAAGAGAAATGAACGTGTCGAAGGTTCAGTGTTGTTTGCTTTACGACTTCAAAGTGCTTATTAACTGCTGTATCAAGTTGCCGAATAGGGCAAATATTTGGGTATGTTCGGAATGGTATTGGTTGCCCAAATTTAGGTCAGGAAATTTATTCCTCTGTGATGAATCTTGTATCTGGTGGACTAGTCGTCAAATAGTTCATTATAAGCTGTTGCCAACGGGCCAAACGGTCATTGCGGTTATGTACTCACAGCAATTGGAACGTGAGCAACAGGCATTTCAACAGAAGGAGCCAGCACTACGTAATCGCAAAGGTGTACCATTATTGGCCGATAACTCAAGGACGCGTGTCGTTTTCGTGGCCAGGAATACCACACTGCGACTTGGTTGGAAAACTTTGAGCCATCTTTCTTACTCACTTGACATTGCACTATCAGATTAGCACCTCTTCCATTCCCAGAGCAATCACCTTCATGGAGAATCCTTTAGCGATGGAGAAGATTAGTGCCAAGCACTCACAGACTTCTTTGCGCCCAAAAATCTCGAATTTTATCAAAAGGGGATTAGCGCAATGGAGACACGTTGGTAGAAGGGGCCGGATGCCGATTACCTCGAGGAGTAACAAAAGGCTACATTTTCTGTAGGTTATGTTATTTTGGGTCATTAAAAGCGTCAGGAACTGTCTTGTTTACTTGGCGCTTTTGAGTAAATAAATGAATTTTTCTATTAAGAATTCTATAATATTTTTCCAAAAGATTTATTGGATTATTTCAATAAATAAGTACTTATATGGTTTTAATTTTATCTGGTTATTAAATTTTATATATTTTGTCTTGAATAATAATATTTAATGTTAGCTTTAATATTGTGGGAATAATAATAGGTTTGAGCAACAATATACAAAGTAGTATGCTAAATTTCACCGATATCTAAAACCTTTGAAAATCATTATTTTTGCTGACAAATATATATAAATATTTGAAAATGCAAATTGTTAATGTTTTTTTTTGTTCATTTTTAACTCATTAAATAATATTTTTTCACACAGAAAAAAGCACAATATTATTTAATTTAAATAATATAATAATATAACAATCAAATTTAACTAATTTGTACAAAACATTGTCTACAAAAGAAAAAAGTACCACTTTTTTCTTTTCGTATGTATTTTTTTGTATAATGATAATCGCATTTATATTGTATTTTCTTTAATTCTTCCATATATTTTGCGTACCATTTAATTTCATCACCGAGGGATGAATTTTATGTTTAGATTTTAAATCAATGTAAACATATTTCATTGTATGCACTAGGTTTATATAGACACAAATTAAAAATATTATACAGTTACCGATAACAAGAATAACTCTTGATTGATCCAAGAAAAGCATTTATAAGTTGTACAGTCAAAAATCGATTTATGAACTATAAATCAAGAAATGAAAATAGTTTCACCGTATTGTAGTAAGAATGCTTCCGCAGATTTAGGATTCAAAATATTTTGCGTAGAAATAGTGTTATTTTATTTTTAAATCAAGACACTGATCTTTCGACTATAGCTTTAAATATTTTTGTTAATTTTGTGTATTATAGGGTAAAAAAATATTTTTATAGGAATTATGTTGCTTTCAATTTACAATAAATAATCAAGCAAGCTTAGTGATTTAAAAAAAGAAAGTCAATTATTCTGTAAATAGTCTGAAGTCTTTTAATGCATCTAATAAATACCGCTTTACATTTTTTGTATTACCAAGAAAAAACATTTGACAGTGTAATTGTTGTTGTTTAGTGTTGCATGAATACGGTTCTTATTTTCCTTTCTTACATATTCAAAAAAAAAAAAAAAAGTCACGCGTAGTATTAATATGCACCTATGTGTTGTTGTTGCAATTTCAACAATGAAATAATGAATAAAAATGAGTTTGCATCTGTTACTAACGCTGATTAGTTTTGCAAATGCGTGTTTTAATCGTTCTATTTTTCACATCCATGTCAACGAGATGTAATTTCGTATGAAACCAATAACACCCTGCAACTTTGTGATTCACTTTTTTTTCTCCCAGCTCATACCATTTTCGAGATAACCGCGAACTGTGCAATTTTTCTCCGGGTGGGTGGTGTGAGTGATTTCATTCGGTAGCGCATATCCAATTTACTATACCCTAGGCACAACGTTTATAAAAATAGTGGCAGCAGTTCCGAAATCAAGAGAGTGACAAGGGACTGTAGTGGGGCATCTTGAATAATAATAAAAAAAACATATTATATTCTTTGATATTAATAATTTACTGGAAATGTATTAAATAGTTTTCATAGTATTTTTGTTAAAATCAGCAAATTTATTCCTTTTTGTATTTCTAAATATTTAATTTTTAAATAAATAAATACTAGATAAAAGAAAGTCTCAAAACTGACAGAAATAATTTGAAAAAATTTTAATATTCAAAGGAAATTTCCTTGGAAAATTCATTTATTAAGCTTTGGCAGTGATTCGAATTTAATTTGATATAATCTACAAAACGCTTCTAGGAGTTTTTCTTCCATTTAAGACTAATAATTCACTTTATTGAAATCAAAGACTTCTATTTTGAAATGGTTTGATCTTTCAACTAACTTTACATTCTATAGTATAAAACATTTTGTTATTGTTGTCTTGTGCCAGCTAGGCTGGCATTATGAGGTGCGCTGCTCCACTTTTCCAACTGAATCATATTTTGGCGTAGACTTCTTCAGTACACACATGCCATGGGGACCCGTTTATAGTGTAGGTAAGCATTCATAACCCATTCATACAAAGAGAGAACAAAGACAGGATAGAAAGAGAAAGAAAATACATACATGCACGAACTGGGATTCGAACACAGGACCTCCTTATTCACATTCAGGCCACTAGACAGAGTAGGGGACGTACAAAGTAATTAAATAACTGAAATAAAAATTTATAAAAATGTAAAGATTCTTTAATTTGTGGAAATATTGTAGGTATGACATAAAATATCGAAAACAATAAAAATATAGTACACAACCGCTACGAAATTCTAATTTTAATTGTTTCCGCTGAGATTTTATTTACATGTATTATTTGTTACTAATTTCCATCTCGTGACTATGATTTTTCCCTCCAGATTTTTTCTCTCTGCTTTTGAAACAAATTACTTTTTACCTCTTAATTTTGGGTTTTTTATGATCCTTCCGGATGGGATTGGTCTTCCATCCTGAAGAATTGGGTTCAGTTCCTAATGCCAACAAAGACTCATGGAGTACATGTACATGGATCGTTAAATCGAAAGTTCTGTGGTCTGTCGTTAAGCAGTTACCATGGGTGTAATTGTCTGAAGTAAATTTCCTCCCCTTTCAGATCAATGTCAAAATATAGGGAGTGGATCCTCTAGTGGTGCCCTCTATTGAAGGAATTTAGAGCAAAATTGTATTTTCACCTTCGTGATGTTCTGGTTAAACGGAAGAAGTACCCCACTGGCATAAATTCACATAGCCAACGGCAGAACGAGCTTGGCTTGTCCATGTGTCATAAATAACAACATAAAAGTAACTAGCTGATTTAATTACTTTGTATTTTTATGTATTTGATTATATTGGGTTTTCTGAAGGCACGATAGAGTTTTGTATTTAAGTTTGCTAGGGTTGTTAATTTGTTGATATTATAGCAGTATTATTCAGCATTAAGTTATGTAATCTTATAAATAAAATATTCCTTCATATTACTGATGAATAAAAATTGCTTATGCGATGAATTGGTTATTGAACTTATGCTTTTTTTGTTTCTTACGCGAATTCACATGCAAAGTTTTTATTTATTTTTTTATTTCTGCTACATTGTGTGAGGACCGTTAATGCTACAATTATATGAATGAATTTTAAGTTGTGAAATGCAAATACTATTAAGTTCATCGAAAATTTGAATGATTTAATTTATGTTTTAATTCATGTTAATTTTTAATTATAACGAATATGCATTTCAGAGCAATGCGTATACGGCAAATCTTAGCTGACAGCCACCTAGACGCGTCCTCAGAGCACGAAGATGGTTGGAACAAGCAACTGTGGGGCGTTTGCGGGGAGCTAGGAGCTAGTGACATCAATACGCGACCGAGAAGAGGCGGTGGTGGTCCCGCAAAGCACCTATACCGAAACTCTGCTAGCATGCTTTCTAATCGAGCAGAACCATTTGCCCTCGAGTGAGTATACCACTAGCGCCCGCTAGCGGTATACTCCAACGTTTGGAATGGTATGAGATGAGAGCGGTGTCGACGACGGAGTGGCTCGGGATCGTCTTCTCAGGTGAAACACGTTTCTGTTTCTTCAGTGATAGGCATCGCGTAAGAATGTGGCGTCGACAGGTTCAATATGCAGCAATTATGGAACAC
Organism: Latrodectus elegans; assembly: GCA_030067965.1. NCBI lineage: Eukaryota > Metazoa > Arthropoda > Arachnida > Araneae > Theridiidae > Latrodectus > Latrodectus elegans. Next base: position 478,819 of record CM057821.1, read on the forward strand.
CCCACCTCGTGACATCATGGTTTGGGGAGCCACTGGGTACCTCTAGTTCGCATTCAAGGCATTATGTCAGACCAATATTACGTGGATGATATGCTGCGGTTGGTAACACTTCCCACCATGAGGGGGTGCAAAATACCCATTATGAGCAGGATAAATCCCGACCGCACATTGCTCGCATCAGCCAACATGCCCTGCAAAACATGCAGCTGCTTTCCTGGTATCCGTGCCCGCCAGATCTTTCACCAATCGAACACGTCTGGAATATGATTGAACCGCATTTGCAGACTTCTTCAGAAGAAGCACTTTCGCAAATGGTTGATAGAGGAGTTATTCATCAAAACGCCTTCCATATTCTCATTCACTCTGCGGATAGACGTTTTGTTTAAACGTGAAAGAGGGAAGTCATTTTAAGTAAAAACGAGACTATTTTAATGTCTCAGAATTTTCGTAGTATGATTTATTAAGAGCAGTAGCATAAAGGGACATTGATGGGATAGAAATTTGTAAACCGATATTGGATGATTGTATTAACTTATTTTTTTTTTATGTTAAAAGCACATAAATAACCTTATGCACTAGTTTAAGGGTAGAGAACTTTCTTATTTTCACTTTAATGAATACCTTATGGGTGATGTTTAAATTATCGCGATAATTTGTAGATTATCTAAGTAATTGGAGAATACATTGATAATTTTAAAAATTAATTAATTGATTGCACATAATTAGATATTTCACTAGTCTGATCTGCACATTATCTAAATAATCATCAGAATAACTGATTTCTGCACATTGACAGTAACATATGCATAAATAATTTCGGAAGAGAATGAATCACAGTAAAAAGATTATAGTTCATAACTCATAATATATTTGATATTTTATATATGATAAATATAATAAATATTGAACTAATGTATAAAAATATATCTGCATATTTTTCGGACTCAGTAGAAGAATAAAAACTAGAAGAAAATATAAAATATGAAAAATAAAAAAAGAATTATGTTAATACTTTTTTCTCAAATGATCGATTTTTGTACATTTTAAAGAAATGTTACACAGAAGGTGTGACTGTTAGATTCATTCATCGCAATGCAGAAAAAACTAAATGATAACAAATTCGATGAAAAAATTGCTGAAATATTATATTAATTTAATCAATTTCCTTGCGTTTAAAATATATCATTTTTTACCATAACTAATATTAGTATGTGCCCAAATAACGCTTTTACATAACATAATTAAATTATTAACTACAGAATAACTTCTGAGGCCTGAAAATGATACTTCATTTAGAAGTGAAAACAATTTTTTTTTCCAATGGTTGGGGTATATCGGGATGTATTGTCCCCTTATACCGGCCAGAATCAGCGTCCTCTTTGCCGCCGAGGCGTTGCCCCGGGTGCACCACAGGGTTTGGGGCACCATCGCATCCTCACACATGCCATACGGACACGTTTATAGGGTAGGCACCATTCATACTTCATTCACACATAAGGAAAGGACAAAGACAGGATACAGAGATAGATAGTACATCCATGCCTGAACCGGGATTCGAATCCAGGACCTCCCTATCTGTAGTCAGGCATGCTGACCACTAGACAAGTTGGCTGGCACGAAGTGAAAACCAGCAAGCCAGCTATTGTGTGTGTACGTGGGCGATAACCTAGATGGCGCGAACCAGACACACCTTGTCGTTCAAGTATCACTGATATTACTTGAAATCTACACTGATCTTGTTTCTTTAGGGAGGGAGGGTCTTATGTTGCGTAAAAAACGGTGAACTCAAAATTGCGAAAGTTTTTCCAGAATAGAGGTAATTTTTTTTAGAAAGTTTTTTAGAATAAGCATCTTACTTTTGTAAATGAAATAGATCTTTTTCCCATTGCTCCACATTTGGTGTCGTAAGATAAATCTTCCACCCACATTACAATTTTTTCGGATAACTGCAATTATGATTGTAAATAAAGTCTGAAAATATTTATAAAACATGTCGAATTTTTGAATTCTTACTTACAAATAATTAAAGAAACAATTTAACGATTTGAAGTGATTTATAATTTTTGGAAGGTAATTTTTTTACATTAATATGTATTGTAATTTATGTTTCCCGACTCTAGAGTTCCAAAATACTAATATTATTAACGCACTGAAAAAGATGCGTGTTCTATTCTGTCTGTACTTAAATGAGTTTCTTAAATTGGTGTCTAAAAACGTGAAAGTTTCTTAAAATCAAATCACACATTAAATAATTCTCAAAGTGATTTAGTTTTAAAACCATATTTTAAAGAATATTTTACTGTTAAATAAAAATGTACTCACCATTTTTGCGTTCGGTTTAAATTTTGGCACTTTTATATCTTTACATTCATATATTCCTTAAGAATATATTTTCCCTTTAAATAAAAAATATGCTCACCATATTTCCGTTTATTTAAATCTTTAAAAACTTAAATAAAATAGAAATTTAAAAATATTTTTGCATTATAATTTCCACAGTTCATTTTAGATGATTAAAAAATGCTTACACGCTTACGCGGGTATTTATATGGTCTTGCTTTCTTGTCTTTATTATCTCATAGGAGATTTATTCCAGAATGGCTGATGTAAGAAATCAAAAATTATTTATGTCTGTATACTTTATGACGTGTTGTAATTAACAATTTAATATATAGTGAGAGTCGTGGTGACGCGTTAATAATTGGATTTCGGTACACAATTTAACTGTAAGACAAAGTAGACAAACGTGAAGGATTTCTTTCAACTCTCCCAGACCCAATGAATAGCGATATTCACGTGATTTTATATTTAATTTATTGCACAATCAGTACTTTAAAATTTGAATAAATGATTATAGTTTGTATATGGACGACTTTAGGGTGACGTCAAAACCTAGCAACCGTTTCTAAGTAGTCGTTGTTAAGGGGGCCTGAGTGTGACGTCAAACGTAGCAACAGTTTCTAAGCAGTCGTTGTGAAGGGCCAATTATCGTTGAATCGCCATTGCTTTGAGTGATAGATATTTAAATTGCTATTTCTTATTTAAAACTTCAAATTTCAGGATAACGTGTTTCAGAAAGCTTATTAGGGATATTCCCAAAATATATTGGTTACGGGAATTCCCATGTTGTGGCAACATTAGCAACGATTGTTTGGAAAAACTTAGTAGTAAATGACGTCATCACTAATGTCGTCCATTGTTGCTGAGAGCGGCAACAGCAGGAGTTTTCGCCTCCTCCTCCTCCTCCCACGCAAGCGCAGTGTATCGTCGACGGCGCTCCTTCTGTTTTGCATGTTTTTCAGTGTATGTTGTTAATAAATATTTTGGGCTACGATGGCTTCCATTAATTTCTTTATCCGTGAGATACCCGCTTTGGATTAAGTATTCTCCATTACCTTATTAATCATTGATTTTGATCTTCAAACACAAGATTTAGGATTCTCTATTTTTCTTAAGAATGTTATAAAGTAAAATTTATTTAAAAACTGCGAATAATTTTGAAATATTAAAAAAAAAATGCACCAGATTTGAAATTTTCTTCTAATTCAAATTTTTCGAAATTTTATTATCTGATGTGTGTGTGTAATAAAATATCTAATAATTTATTACACATGCATTAGAACAATCTTGCATTAAGAATCCAGTAGGAAGGAAAAGTGAAATTTTTTCTTTAATGCTTTCCTCCTCTATGGGTACATTTTTTTTCCGGAGAGATGGGCGTCGGAACTGCTGTTGGCAGCAAGTCAGTCCCATAACAAAGGAATCGATCCTCACCCGTGATAAATTTTATATAATTTCTCCTAAAGAATGTAGGCTAGCGTTTCTTTTTAAAATTAATGCATGGAACATATTACAAATGAAGTCATATAAGCTAGCGAAATTAATTTTCCTACTTCGCTTTGGGAAAATTTCCATTTATACAGCAAACGGAAACACTTGTATTTAGAAATGCAGAAGAGAGGAAAATTGAGGTTTTTTGTTTAATGCTTTCATTCTTTATGAATCCATCCATGTGCCTCAGATGTAGGCCTTTCCAGCGCAAAAGAGGTGCGTTGGCAAATATGATAAATATATGTATTTCTACATGTATAATATATATAGTTACTCTCGTATAGAATGTGGCACAAAAGAATCTCTTTCTTAAGCAATATATATTTATTATTTTCTACTGAATGTCATTTTTGCTGATAAGAGTACTAATAATATTTTCGGATTAATCGATTTAACGTATTCAATAAATAATAAGTGCTTGTGATTTATTCTTTCATTATTGAGTTTCTAGTTTAAGGGATCAAAAGCTATTCCTGATTTTCCTAGAAGTGAAAGTGTAGCATTTTTTTTTTCTACGAGTCATGATTGTTTGCAGGCGTATCTGTATTAATTCAAACTTTGTAGATCGCCTTTGTGTCCTTTATAAGCTGTGTTTTCTTTCTTTCTTTTCTTTTTTTTGTATTATCTGATTTTTTTTCTTAAATATTCAATTTTTGTTTTCCTGGATCATTATTTTTTGCTCATCTTCACTCAAAATCAAACTAACTTCTAATTTTATCCGTGATGAGCGATGTCATTGTGTTTGTGTGGGGGGGTTTATTATTACTTAAACGGAGCTCCTGCTCATTCTATCTATATGAGTTATTTTCTCTGTTTCCAGGTCTATTTCTATATCATTATCGAGTTTTTTTTAAATTAAAGCGCATTATCCTGCAATTGGAGAATTTGTTTGTTTTCTTTGAATTCATGTTCATTAATGCTTGACAATCTACCATTATTTTGAATTATATGCTTAATATAATATTATCGTAACCTCCGGAGAGTCTACACAACAGTCCTTAATTTGAGCTTGCTTGAAAATGATACTTCTTTTAAATTTCAATTGTCTTTTTGCTGACACAATAAACTAAACGCCGTTTATTGCCCGGCATTCCATTAACGTTGAGGGTCAGAATGAGCTTATACAGTTTGGTCTGTAGGGCTATTTTTCAGTAATTGAAAGGATGGGTGTTGCTTCTGTTCCCACTTGAACGATTCGTTCTTTTGTAAAAGCCGTGATACATGTTCGGCGTTCTTAGCATATTTCCCTGTCAATCTCCGCAAATAGCCAGTTAAACTTAAAAATCTACGGATGCCGTGAAAATTGTAATCAGCTAGAAATACTTTCAATGATCTAATTTTCTTCATCCCTCTAGTTTTATTCCTTTGCGATTAATAATAAATCCTTAAAAAGTGTACTCCATTTTTACCGAATTCACATTTCGGCAATGCCAATCGATGGCTGTATGGTTAGCGTCACTGACTCTAAGACTGTTAGTCCCAGGTTCAAATCCCGGTTCGGGAATGGATGTTTCTGTATTTTTTTGTCCTTCCTTTTGAGATGGAGAATGTATGTGACTATAAATGGATTTGTGGTGGAGTGACGTGTATAATGTTACTCGTCTCAGTGACTTAGTTTACAGAAGCCCACCGGTAACGATAAATGAATAGCAATTTCCGGCCTTCTTGGGGTGAAGAGCTAATCACCCAGTGCTCGCCGTTATTAAAAAATATTTTTGACAATTTTAAAGTCAAATTACCAGATATAAGTCACACAAAGACATCTTTTTATAGATTCAACTATATCAACCCAATTCTTAGCGCAGGTATCCAAATATCATCCAAATAATACAAAATTTTCTTATTTAACGTCCCAATATTTGATACATAAATATCTGAAGTTCTGAAGGTGCACTTGTGAAACTAAAAATCATAACTCTAAACCATAGGTTCCCAAAGTAGTAAATGTGGACCCTTAGGGGTCCATAGGAGATCACACGGGGGTCTACGTAGACGTGAAAAAAAACAGGGGTTCACAAATTCTAAGTGGGAATCCACGATATATTTTCTGGTTTTCATAATAAAGAACAAAAATTTAGGTTTGGATTTACCTATCAACGTAGACAGGATCATTCACTAGGTAGGTACTCAAAAATATATGAAACTCAGTTCAAACACAGAATTGAATAGAATAATAGATAATAGTACAGGTATTATTTTAATAAATAGTACACAAAAAATAAAATGTACTATTTTTTTTTCATCTTAACACCCTCAATTTAAGGTGATATTTTTTAGGAGTTTTGGGAATACAGTAGAAATGTAGCAGCGTAGGAATTCTACCGAAAGTAGTGAAACTTTGAAAGTGGTCCACGAGAAAAAAAGTTTGGGAATCCATGATTTAAACTGATCTGTTTCATCTATTGTAATAAGAACAGTTTTTATCTCAGCTTCGTCTGTTAATGGTATTAGATAACTAGGAACTGTGAAAATGTTGTATTCACCAAGACATTCTAAAAAATCATCATTTCTAGGCAAAGGGAATTTATCTTTAACTGTCTGATTATTTAATTTTCTGCAATCTACAAGAAGTCTATCCTCACCAATTGTTTTACGAATTAACTCAACAGGACAGGCATAAGTGACAAAACCCCAGTGTCCTGCCATGTTTACTTCATGTCCTTATAAAAATAAAATTTGTTTTCATAGATTACCAAAAAAGAAAAAATAATTAACTGTGACGTATTTTGCTTCGAATAATGTTGCTTATTTCTGTACTGTGTAAAAAGAAAAACCATAAAGAAAAGTAATGGTCTGCTAATAAATAATATTGTCATAGCATTGTGTTGTCTCGTGGGCATGCGCGAAGTATTGTTTGCTAAGAATATTTGCAATCAAATTGCGAACAGTAAAAGCTTCAAAGCAAAGAAAAGACCTTCTAAGCAAAGAAAGCAAAGAAAAAACCACCAAAAATATGATTATTTTAAGTGAAGCAAAATGGTTCAAGCTGTTTGATCAAGTCAATAACAATTACATAGCATTTGATCAAAATCTTTGAGTATCCGTTCTGCTTACTGGGAGCAACAGCAACAGAACATATATTTTTTTCAATGAATGAGCCATGAACTCATGACGAAGCTTATGGTATAGACTTATGATGATATTTGATGAAGAAATCTACGATTAGCGTATTAGCTTGGCTATAAGATTGTAAAGATTTCTACAAAATTAAAAAAAAAATAAAAAAAATGTTTCCTCTTACTTAATTAATTCATAAATAATAACGTGACAGAAATAAAATATTTAAATTCATAAGATTGTCATTCGTTACATTACTTCTTTTCTCTAAGTTTATAATCAGCAATCATTTATTCATAGCACACAGACTACTCAATAAAGCAGTCTACAAAGCCGCCAAGAATGTGCAATCTTAATGTGACGCTGCGGGAAGAGGGCTAGTATTCTGGTGTCTTCGTTGAAAATTTTAGAAATCTGCTGGCTTTGCTTAAAATTATCTTGTTTCGGAAATTAGCTTTCTTTACATTCTTTTGTAATATTCTTAATAGCATTAATCTCAGTTGCATTTGTTTTATAGGAGAGTAAACAAACTAGTTTACTTCCTGGAACTTCATTAATTTCCATCTTAGTTAATGTAGTATATCCCAACTCAAACACACACACTTATATTCAATACAAAACAATTCCTATAATTTTTAATTAATGTCACAATTTCCAACTTTTTATCCTACAAAATAATTTTATCAATTTCATTACCGTCTATTTTAATCGCGCATCTATCTTAATTTACAATGTATACTGACTGTATCTTCAGTTGCGTTGCAAAAATTATTAAATGGAAGAATATATTCAGAATTTAAATTCCAATCCTGCTATAAATCGGTTAGCCTACTCGGACATTGATTTTATTTTCACTTTAATGTCAAAAGAGCCATTATTCATAATAGGAATTACCTTACTGCCACTTTTAATTCTATTAAAAATTTTTCTCTATTAATGCATTTTCCTACCTTATATTTTCTTCTCTCAATGAATAAAATGTAAGCTTTCTCCTCCCCCAGTTTTGAGCTTTAATTCTTAAGTGTTTTGATTCGACTTCCGCTTCAGAAAAAGGTATACTTTTCGAATAGCAGATGTTCAATTCTGGTGTCATTTCTGCTTTGTCTAGAAAGTTTCTTTGCTTTGATTTGTCTAGAACAGAACAAAGTACGGCCGGGCGGAAAGTTTAATCCGGATCGCGGATAGAATTTTAATTTGTCTCGGTCCAACGGATATTAAACAAATATATATATATATATATATATATATATATATATATATATATATATATATATATATATATATATATATATATTTATATATATATATATATATATATATATATATATATATATATATATATATATCAAAATTTTCAGTCTGTTTGGTTGTTTGCAACAGTCTCCTCTACAAGATTTAGTTGGGTGCCAGACATTTCTTGACACCTAAAATGTTCTTATCACCTCCCCTTTAAAAATAAATTTTGTGTGTTTTAGATTGTATTTTAAAAAATGTAGGAGTGTTATGACTCCAACCAAGGGATCCTAAAAATCAATACATCAAAATGTTCACAACAGTCTCCTCTACAAGATTTTTTTTGGCTTCTCACATTTCTAGCCACATAAAATGGCCTAATCACGCCGCTCCTTTTTAAAGAATTCAAATTTTTGTGTGTTTTTGGTCAGATTTTAGATAATTGAGAAGTGCTGCTACTTAAACCTTGGGATGTTGAATATTAATACATCAAAATGTTTTCAATAGTCTTCTCTATAAGATTTAGTTTGGATCCAGACGTTTATACTCTTCTAAAATGTCCTAATTAGCCCTCCCCCTTTTTTAAAAATTCAAATTTTTGTGTCTTTTTGGTTGGGAATTAGATAAATGAGGAGTGATACGACTCCAACCATGAGATCTTAAATAATAGTACATCAAAATGTTCGCATCAGTGTCCTCTACCAGATTCAATTTGGATTCAGATAATCTCTAGTTAATGTCCTAATCAGCCCCCCCCCTTTTAAAGGATTCAAATCTTTGTGTCTTTTTGGTCGGATTTTAAAAAATTGAGGAGTGCACCGAATCTAACCATAAGGTCTGAAATATTAATACATCCAAATATTTGAAAAAGTCTCCTCTACAAGATTAAGTTTGGTTCAAGACATTTCTATTCGTGTAAAATGTCCTTATAAGACACCCCTTATTTAAGAATTCAAATTTTTGTGTCCTTTTGTTTGGAGTTTAGTAATATGAGGAGTGCTATGACTCTAACTATGGGATCTTAAATACATGAAAATATTCGCAACAGTCTCCTCTAAAATATTAGTTTAGTGCCAGACATCTCTTGTCTCCTAACATGTCCAAATACCCCAACAATACGACTCCAACAGTGGGATCTTAAATATTAATACATCGAAATATTCTTAACAGTCTCCTCTATAAGATTCAGTTAAGTTCACAAGACATTTCTAACCCTTTAAAATGTCACAATAACGTCCCTTTCTTATATAAAGTATTAAACTTTCGTTTTTTTTATCGGATTTTAGGAAACTGAGAAGTGTTATGATTCCATCCTTCTGATCTTAAATATTAATACCTTAAACTGTTTGCAGTAGTCGCTTTTACTATATTCAGTTTGGTTGCAGACATTACTATCACCTAAAATGTCCAAAAATTCCCCCCTTTTAAAAAGTCAATTTTGTGTTATTTTTGAACGAATTTTAGAAAAATGACAAGTGTTATGACTCTATCCATGGTATCTTAAATATTAATACATCAAAATGTTTGCAAGGGTCTCCTCTAAGGGATTCAGTTTGGTTCCAGATATCTGTAGTCTCTAAAAATTTCGTAACCAACCCCCTCCTTTAAGAGAATTCAAATTTTTGTGTGTTTTTGTTCCAATATTTTTTGTGGTTTTTTGAGAATTGAGGAGAGCTACGACTCCAAACAAGGGATCTTAATTATTAATACACCTAACTATTTGCAACTGTCTCGTCTAAAATATTCACTTTGGTTCCAGACAAATCTAGTCTTTTAAAATGTCAAAATCACCCCCCATTTTTTTAAGAATTCAAAATTTTGTGTCTTTTTGTTCGGATTTTAGAAAATGGAGGAGTGTTATGACTACAACCATTGGATCTTAAATATTAATACATCAAAATATTCGCATCAGTGTCCTCTACAAGATTCAGTGTGGTTCCAGATATTTCTAGACACCTAAAATGTCCTAATGAACCCCACTATAAAAAGTGAATTTTGTCTCTTTTTCATTGGATTTTAGAAAATGTAGGAATGTTACGACTTCAACCATGGGATCTAAAATATTAAGACATGAAAATGTTGGTAACTGTCTCTTCTACAAGATTCAGTTTGGTTCAAGACATCTCTAGTCTTCTAAATTGTCCTAATCACCCCTCTCTTTAAAGTATTAAACTTTTGCTTTTTATCAGATATCAGATTTTAGGAAAATGAGGAGTGTTACGACTCAAAGAATGGGATCTTAAATATTAATACATCAAAATGATCGCAACATTTTCCTCTACAAGATTCAGTTTGGTTCCAGACACCTCTAGTCTTCTAAAATGTCCTAATCAGCCCCCCACCGTTTTAGGAATGCAAACTTTGTATTTTTTGGTATGATTTTAGATAATTGAAAAGTGCTACAACTAAAAGCATGGGATGTTAAATGTTAATACATTAAATTGTTTGCAACAGCCTCCTATAAAAGATTCAGTTTGGTCCCATACATCTATAGACTCCTAAAATGTCATAATCACACCCCCCTTTTAAAGAATTCAAATTTTTCGGTCTTTTTGGTTTGATTTTAAAAAATTGAGGGGTGACACGACACCAACCATTGGATTTTATATATTAATACATCAAAATGTTTGCAATAGTGTCCTCTTGAAGAAAATTTTGGTTCCAGACATTTTTGACACCTGAAATGTCCTAATAAACCCCATATAAAAGTGAAGTTTGTGTATTTTTGATTCTAATTTAGAAAATTGAGGAATGTTCTGACTCCAACAATGGGATCTGAAATATTGATACATCAAAGTTTTCATAAAAGACTCTCTAAATGATTCAGTATGGCTCTATACATTTTTAGACACCTGAAGTGACCTAATCAACCCCCCCCTTTAAAGATGTAAAATTTTATGTCTTTTCGGTCAAATTTTAAAAAAATGAGGAGTGTTGCGACTCCAACCATGGGATCTTAAATTTTAATACATCAAAATGTTCGCATCAGTGTCTTCTACAAGATTCATTTAGATCTTCTACAAGATTAGGCTCCTAAAATGTCCCAGTCACTCCCCCTTTAAAGAATTCAAATTTTTCTTTCTTTTTGCTTGGATTTTAGATAATTGAAAATTGATACGACTCAACCATGGGATCTTAAATATTAATACATCAAAATGTTTGCAACAGTGTTCTCTATGAGATTCAATTTGGTGACAGAGACCTCTAGACTTCTAAAATGTACGAATCTGCCCTCTACGTTTTGTAATAATTCAAATTTTTGTGTTTATTTGGTTGGATTTTACATAATTGAGGAGTGCAACGATTTAAACAATGGGATGTTAAACATTAATAAATCAAAATGTAAAAAGAAATCTACAAAATTCAGTTTGATTCAAAATATTTCTAATCCTTAAAATGTCCTAATCCCCCCTCATCTTTAAAGTATTAAACTTTTGTTTTTTTATCGGTTTTTAGGAAATTGAGGGGAGTGGTATGATTCCAACTATAGGATCTTAAATATTAACACATCAAAAGATTTGCAATAATCTCCTCTTCATGATTCAATTTGATTCCAAACATTTCTTTACACCTAAAATGTCCTAATCATCCCCTCTTTTAAAGAATTCAAATTTTTCGGTCTTTTTGTGTTGATTTTCGATACGACTCAAACCATGGGATTTTAAATATTAATACTTCACAATTTTTGCAACTGTTTTATTTTTGATATTCAATTTTGTTCTAGACATTTCTAGTCTTCTAAAATGTCCTAATCAGCCCACACCTCTTTTTTTAAAATTCAAATTCTTATGCCTTTTCGTCGGATTTTTGATAATTGAAGAGTGCTCCGACACCAACCATAGGATCTTAAATATCAATAAATCAAATTGGTCGCAACATGTCTCCTCTACAAGATGTAGTTGCGTGAAAGACATTTCTTAAAACCTAAAATGTCCTAATCCCCCCATTTTAAAAATAACTTTTGAGTATTTTAGTTTGTATTTTAAAAATTTAGGAGTGTTATGACTTTAACCATAAAATCTTAAAAATTAATACATCTAAATGTTCTCTACAATCTTCATCTACAAGATTTATATTTGGCTCCAGACATTTCTAGCCACCTAAAATGACCTAATCACGCTTCCCCCTTTTTAAAAAATTGAAATTTTTGTGTTTTTTTGTTGGAATTTAGATAAATGAGCAGTGATACGACTCCAACCATGGGATCTGAAATATTAATACATCAAAATATTCACATAAGTGTCCTCTACGAGATTCAATTTGGTTCCAGATATTGTCTAGTTAATGTCCTAATCAGCCCCCCCTTTTTTTAGAATTTAAATTTTTGTGTGCTTTTGGTTGGATTTTAGTAATGCGACGAGTGCTACAACATTAACTATGGGATCTTAAATATTAATACTTCAAAATATTTGCAACAGTCTTCTCTGCAATATTCAATTTGGTTCCAGACATCTCTAGTCTCCTTAAATGACCAAATAACCCCCGCCCTTTATTAAGAATTCAAATTTTCGTGTCTTTTTGGTCGGATTTTAGAAAATTCAGAAGAGCTACGAATCCAACCATCGGATCTTAAATATTAATACATCAAAATATTCGAAAAATTATCCTCTACAAAATTCAGTTTGATTCAAAACATTTCTAGCCTTCTTAAATGTCCTGATAACCCCCTTTTTAAAGCATTAAACTTTTTTTAATCAGATATTAGGAAATTGATGATTGCTTTGATTCCAACACCATGGGATCTTAAATATTAATACATCACAATGTTTGCAATAGTCTCCTCTTTAGCATTCAGTTTGGTTCCAGATATATCTTAAGACTTAAAATGTCCTATCACCCCCTTACAAAATTAATTTTTTGTGTCCTTTTGATTGTATTTTAGAAAATTGAGGAATGATACGACTCCTACCATGGGTACTTAAATATTAATACATGAAAATATTCGCATATGTGTCCTCTATAAGATTCAATATGGTTCCAAACATCTCTAGTTTCTAAAATGTCCTAATTAGCCCACCCTTTTTTAATTCAAATTTTTATTTCTATATAATCGCGTTTTAGAAAATGGAGGAGATAACCGTTTTAACCATAGGATCTTAAATATTATTACATCAAAATGTGCGCAAAATTTCCTCTACATGATTCATTTTGGTTAAAGACGTTTCTAGTAATCTAAAATTTCCCAATCAGACCACCCCCTTTTTTAAGAATTAAAATATTTGTCTATTTTTTGTTGGATTTTGGAAAATTGAAGAGAGCTACGAAATTAACCATGGTATCTTAAATATTAATACCCCAAAATATTTGCAACTGACCCTTCTGCAATATTCATATTGGTTCCAGACATATCTAATCGTCTAAAATGTAAAAATCACCCCCCTCCCTCGTTTTATGTATTCAAATTTTTGTGTCTTTCGGTCGGATTTTAGAAAATTGAGGAGTGTTATGACTACACAACCATTGGATCTTAAATATTTATACATGAAAATATTCGCATCAGTGTCCTCTACAAGATTCAATTTGTATCCAGACATCTCTATGGTCTAAAATATACTAATGAATCCCCTTTAAAGAATTCAAATTTTATCGGTCTTTTTGGCTTGATTTTAGATAATTGAGGTGTGGTACGACTCCAACCATGTGATCTTAAATATTAATGGATCAAAATATTCGCAACAGTCTCCTCTACAAGATTCAGTTTGGAACCAGACATCTCTAGGCTCCTAAAATGTCCTAATTAACCCCCCTTTTACAGAATTCAAATTATTCGGTCTTTTTGGTTGGATTTTAGATAATTAAGGAGTGATACGAATCCTACCATGAGATCTTAAATTTTAATACATCAAACTATTTGCATCTGTGAACTCTACATGGTTCAATATGGTTCCAAACATCTCTAGTTTCTAAAATAACCTAATCATCCCCCCTTTTTTTTAAGGATTCAAATTTTTGTTTCTATTTGGTCGGATTTTTTTAAATTGAGGAGTGCACCAACTCTAACCATAGGGTCTTAAATATTAATACATAAAATTGTGCGCAACAATCTCCTATACAAGATTCAGTTTGGTTAAAGACATTTACAGTCTTCAGAAATGTGCTAATCAGCCCCACCCCTTTTTTTAGCATTCAAATTTTCGTGTCTATTTGGTCTGATTTTAGATAATTGAGGAGTGCTACAAATTAAACCATGGGATGTTTAATATTAATATGTCAAAATGTTCACAAAAGTCTCTTCTACAAAATTCAGTTTGATTCAAAATAGTTCTATTCATCTAAAATGTCCTAATACTCCCCCCCCTCTTTAAAGTATTAAACTTTTGTTTTTTATCGGATTTTAGGAAATTGAGGTTAGTGTTATAATACCAACTATTGGATCTTTAATATTAATACATCAAAATGTTTGCAATAGTCTCCTCTTCAGGTTTCAATTTGTGATTCCAGACATTTCTTTACACCTAAAATGTCCTAATCACATCCCCCTTATGAGAGTGAATTTTGGGTCTGTGTGACTGTATTTTAGAAAATTAAAGAGTGTTATGACTCCAACCATGGAATATTAAATATAAGTACACCAAAATGTTCGCAAAAGTCTCCTCTAAAATTTTCAGTTTGGCACCAGACATTTCAAGTCACTTAAAGTGTCCTAAACAGATCCCCTTTTAAAGAATTCAAATTTTTCGGTTTTTTTGTGTTGATTTTAGATATGTGAAGAGTGATACGACTCCAGCCATGGGGTTTTAAATATTAATACACGAAAAGTTTTGCAACTGTGTCCTTTATGAGATTTAATTTGTCTCCAAAAATCTCTAGTCTTTAAAATGTCCTAATCAGCCCCCCCCTTTTTTTTATAAATTCAAATTTTTGTGTCTTTTTGCTCGGAATTTTGATAATTGAGGAATGCACCGACTCCAACCACAGGAACGTAAATATAAATCCATCAAATTGTTCGAAACAGTCTCCTCTACAGATTTAGTTTGGTGCCAGACATTTTTTGACAACTAGAATGTCCTAATCCCCCCTAATTTAAAAATAAATTTTGTTTATTTTAGATTTTATTTTAAAAAATTTAGGAGTGGCAAGACTCCATCCATGAGATCTTAAAATTTAATACATCAAAATATTGGCAACAATCTTCTCTACAAAATTTATATTTGTCTCCACACATTTCTAGCCACCTAAAATGACCTAATCAAGCTCCCTCACTTATTTTAAGAATTCAAATTTTGGTGTGTTTTTGGTCGGAGTTTAGATAATTGAGGAGTGCTAAAACTCAAACCATGAGATGTTAAATACTAATACATCAAAATCTTCTCAATAGTCTCCTCTACAAGATTCAGTTTGATTCAAGACATTTCTAGCCTTTTTAAAAGTCCTAATAACCCCCCTCTTTAAAATATTAAACTTTTATTTTTTAATCAGATTTTAGGAAATTCAGGAGTGTTATGATTCCAACCATAAGATCTTAAACATTACTTTATCAAAATCTTCGTAAATATCTCTTCTAAAATGTTCAGTTTGGCTCAAGACATTTCTAGACATTTGAAATTCCTAATCAACCTCCATTTGAAAGAATTCAAATTTGTCGGACATTTTGTTTGGATTTTATATTATTGAGGAGTGATACGACTCCTACCATGGCATCTTAAATAACAATACATCAAAATATTCGCATCAGTGTCCTCTACAAGATTCTACTTGGTTCCAAATGTCTCTGAATTCTAAAATGTCCTAATTATCCCCCCTCTTTTTTAAGTATTCAAATTTTTGTTTCTATTTGTTCTGATTTTAGAAAATTGAGGATTGCATTGACTCTTACCATAGGATCTTAAATATTAATACATAAAAGTATTCGCAACAATCTTCTATACAAGATTCAGTTTGGTTAAAGACACCTCTAGTCTTCTAAAATATCCTAATTAGAACCCCTTTTTAAGAATTAAAATTTTTGTGTCTTTTTGGTTGGATTTTAGAAAATTGAAGATTGCTACGACTCTAACCATGTAATCTTAAATATTAATACACCAAAATATTTGCAGCTGTCTCCTCTACAATATTCACATTGGTTCCTGCAAACTCTAGTCTTCTAAATTGTCAAAATAACCCTCCTTTTCTAAGAATTCAAATTTGTGTGTCTTTTGTGTCAGATTTTAGATAATTGAAAAGTGATACGATTCAACCATGAGATATTAAATATTAATACATCAAAATGTTCGCAGGAGTTCTCTATGAGATTCAATTTGGTGCCAGATATCTCTAGTGTTCTAAAATGTAATATCAGCCCCCCCCCATTTTTAAGAATTTAATTTTAGTGTCTATTTCGTTGGATTTAAATAATTGAGTAGTGCTACACTTTAAACCATGGGATGTTAAATATTAATACATTAAAATTTTCGAAACATTCTCCTCTACAAAATTCAGTTTCATTCAAAAGATTTCTAGACCTTTAAAATGTTTTAATACCCCCTCTTTAAAGTATTAAACTTTTGTTTTTTTATCGGATTTGAGGAAATTGAGGGGAGTGTTATGATTCCAACAATAGGATCTTAAATATTAACACATCAAAAGATTTGCAATAATCTCCTCTTCATGATTCAGTTTGATTCCAAACATTTCTTTACACCTAAAATGTCCTAATCATTCCCTCTTTTAAAGAATTCAAATTCTTCGGTCTTTTTGTGTTGATTTTAGATATGTGAAGAGAGTGATACGACTCAAACCATGGGATCCTAAATATTAATACTTCACAATTTTCGCAACTGTGTTCTTTATGAGATTCAATTTGGCTCTAGACATTTCTAGTTTTCTAAAATGTCCTAATCAGCCCCCACCTCTTTTTTAAAAATTCAAATTCTTATGCCTTTTCGTCGGATTTTTGATAATTGAAGAGTGCTCCGACACCAACCATAGGATCTTAAATATCAATAAATCAAATTGGTGCAACAGTCTCCTCTACAAGACATTTCTTAAAACCTAAAATGTCCTAATCCCCCCGTTTTAAAAATAAATTTTTTGTATTTTAGTTTGTATTTTAAAAAATTTGGGAGTGTTATGACTCCAACCATGGGATCTTAAAAATTAATACACCTAAATGTTCGCTACAGTCTCCTCTACAAGATTTATATTTGGCTCCAGACATTTCTAGCCACATAAAATGACCTAATCACGCTCCTCCCTTTTTAAAAAATTGAAATTTTTGTGTTTTTTTTGTTGGAATTTAGATAAATGAGCAGTGATACGACTCCAACCATGGGATCTGAAATATTAATACATCAAAATATTTGCATAAGTGTCCTCTACGTGATTCAATTTGGTTCCAGATATTGTCTCGTTAATGTCCTAATCAGCCCCCCCTTTTTTTAGAATTTAAATTTTTGTGTCCTTTTGGTTGGATTTTAGTAATGCGACGAGTGCTACAACTTTAACCATGGGATCTTAAATATAAATACATCAAAATATTTGCAACAGTTTCCTCTGCAATATTCAATTTGGTTCCAGACATCTCTAGTCTCCTTAAAGGTCCATTTAACCCCCTCCCTTTATTAAGAATTCAAACTTTCGTGTCTTTTTGGTCGGATTTTAGAAATTTTAGAAGAGCTACGAATCCAACCATCGGATCTTAAATGTTAATACATCAAAATATTCGAAAAATTATCCTCTACAAAATTCAGTTTGATTCAAGACATTTCTAGCCTTCTTAAATGTCCTAATAATCCCCTTTTAAAGTATTAAACTATTTTTTTAATCAGATTTTAGGAAATTGATGATTGCTATGATTCCAACTCCATGGGATCTTAAATATTAATACATCACAATGTTTGCAATAGTCTCCACTTTAGCATTCAGTTTGGTTCCAGATATATCCAATACTTAAAATGTCCTATCACCCCCTTATAAAAGTGAATTTTTTGTACTTTTCATTGTATTTTAGAAAATTGAGGAGTGATACGACTCCTACCATGGGTTCTTAAATATTAATACATGAAAATATTCGCATATGTGTCCCCATTAAGATTCAATATGGTTCCAAACATCTCTAGTTTCTAAAATGTCCTAATTAGCACACCCTTTTTTTAATTCAAATTTTTGTTTGTATATAATCGCATTTTAGAAAATGGAGGAGATAACCGTTTTAACCATAGGATCTTAAATATTATTACATCAAAATGTGCGCAAAATTTCCTCTACATGATTCATTTTGGTTAAAGACGTTTCTAGTAATCTAAAATTTCCCAATCAGACCACCCCCTTTTTTAAGAATTAAAATATTTGTCTATTTTTTGTTGGATTTTGGAAAATTGAAGAGAGCTACGAAATTAACCATGGTATCTTAAATATTAATACCCCAAAATATTTGCAACTGACCCTTCTGCAATATTCATATTGGTTCCAGACATATCTAATCGTCTAAAATGTAAAAATCAACCCCCCCCTTTTATGTATTCAAATTTTTGTGCCTTTCGGTCGGATTTTAGAAAATAGAGGAGTGTTATGACTACACAACCATTGGATCTTAAATATTTATACATGAAAATATTCGCATCAGTGTCCTCTACAAGATTCAATTTGTATCCAGACATCTCTATGGTCTAAAATATACTAATGAACCCCCTTTAAAGAATTCAAATTTTATCGGTCTTTTTGGCTTGATTTCAGATAATTGAGGTGTGGTACGACTCCAACCATGTGATCTTAAATATTAATGGATCAAAATATTCGCAACAGTCTCCTCTACAAGATTCAGTTTGGAACCAGACATCTCTAGGCTCCTAAAATGTCCTAATTAACCCCTCTTTTACAGAATTCATATTATTCGGTCTTTTTGGTTGGATTTTAGATAATTAAGGAGTGATACGACTCCTACAATGAGATCTTAAATTTTAATACATCAAACTATTCGCATCTGTGAACTCTACATGGTTCAATATTGTTCCAAAGATCTCTAGTTTATAAAATGTACTAATCATACCCCCCTTTTTTTAAGGATTCAAATTTTCGTTTCTATTTGGTCGGGTTTTTGAAAATTGAGGAGTGTACCAACTCTAACCATAGGGTCTTAAATATTAATACATAAAATTGTGCGCAACAATCTCCTATACAAGATTCAGTTTGGTTAAAGACATTTCCAGTCTTCAGAAATGTGCTAATTAGCCCCACCCCTTTTTTTAGCATTCAAATTTTTGTGTCTTTGTGGTCTGATTTTAGATAATTGAGGAGTGCTACAAATTAAACCATGGGATGTTTAATATTAATATGTCAAAATGTTCACAAAAGTCTCCTCTACAAAATTCAGTTTGATTCAAAACATTTCTAGTCATCTAAAATGTCCTAATACACCCCCCTCTTTAAAGTATTAAACTTTTGTTTTTTATCGGATTTTAGGAAATTGTGTGAGGAGTGTTATAATACCAACTATTGGATCTTAAATATTAATACATCAAAATGTTTGCAATAGTCTCCTCTTCAGGTTTCAATTTGATTCCAGACATTTCTTTACACCTAAAATGTCCTAATCACATCCCCCTTATGAGAGTGAATTTTGGGTCTGTGTGACTGTATTTTAGAAAATTAAAGAGTGTTATGACTCCAACCATGGAATATTAAATATTAGTACACCAAAATGTTCGCAAATGTCTCCTCTAAAAGTTTCAGTTTGGCACCAGACATTTCTAGCCACTTAAAGTGTCCTAATCAGATCCCCTTTTAAAGAATTCAAATTTTTCGGTTTTTTTGTGTTGATTTTAGATATGTGAAGAGTGATACGACTCCAGCCATGGGGTTTTAAATATTAATACACGAAAAGTTTTGCAACTGTGTCATTTATGAGATTTATTTTGGTTCCAAAAATCTCTAGTCTTTAAAAATGTCCTAATCAGCGCCCCCCTCCGTTTTTTATAAATTCAAATTCTTGTGTCTTTTTGCTCGGAATTTTGATAATTGAGGAATGCACCGAATCCAACCACAGGAACTTAATTATTAATCCATCAAATTGTTCGCAACAGTCTCCTCTAAGAGATTTAGTTGGGTGCCAGACAATTTTTGACACCTAGAATGTCCTAATCCCCCCTAATTTAAAAATAAATTTTGTTTATTTTAGATTTTATTTTAAAAAATTTAGGAGTGTTAAGACTCCAACCATGAGATCTTAAAATTTAATTATTGGCAACAGTCAAAATATTGGCAACAGTCTTCTCTACAAAATTTATATTTGGCTTCACACTTTTCTAGCCACCTAAAATGACCTAATCAAGCCCCCTCACTTATTTTAAGAATTCAAATTTTGGTGTGTTTTTGGTCGGAGTTTAGATAATTGAGGAGTGCTACAACTCAAACCATGAGATGTTAAATACTAATACATCAAAATCTTCTCAATAGTCTCCTCTACAAGATTCAGTTTGACTCAAGACATTTCTAGCCTTTTTAAAAGTCCTAATAACCCCCCTCTTTAAAATATTAAACTTTTATTTTTTAATCAGATTTTAGGAAATTCAGGAGTGTTATGATTCCAACCATAAGTTCTTAAACATTACTATATCAAAATCTTCGTAAATATCTCTTCTAAAATGTTCAGTTTGGCTCAAGGCATTTCTAGCCATTTGAAGTTCCTAATCAACTCCATTTGAAAGAATTCAAATTTGTCGGACATTTTGTTTGGATTTTTTATAATTGAGGAGTGATACGACTCCTACCATGGCATCTTAAATATTAATACATCAAAATATTCGCATCAGTGTCCTCTACAAGATTCCACTTGGTTACAAATGTCTCTGGTTTCTAAAATGTCCTAATTATCCCCCCTCTTTTTTTAAGTATTCAAATTTTTGTTTCTATTTTTTCTGATTTTAGAAAATTTAGGATTGCATCGACTCTTACCATAAGATCTTAAATATTAATACATAAAAGTATTCGTAACAATCTTCTATACAAGATTCAGTTTGGTTAAAGGCACCTCTAGTCTTCTAAAATACCCTAATTAGAACCCCTTTTTAAGAATTAAAATTTTTGTGTCTTTTTGGTTGGATTTTAGAAAATTGAAGATTGCTACGACTCTAACCATGGAATCTTAAATATTAATACACCAAAATATTTGCAGCTGTCTCCTCTACAATATTCACATTGGTTCCTGCAAACTCTAGTCTTCTAAATTGTCAAAATAAACCTCCTTTTCTAATAATTCAAATTTGTGTGTCTTTTGTGTCAGATTTTAGATAATTGAAAACTGATACGATTCAACCATGAGATATTAAATATTAATACATCAAAATGTTCTCAACAGTGTTCTCTATGAGATTCAATTTGGTGCCAGACATCTCTAGTGTTTTAAAATGTACTAATCAGTCCCCCTCTTTTTTAAGAATTCTTTTGGTGTTTTTTTGGTATTTCACTTTTTGGTGTGTATTTGGTTGGATTTTAGATAATTGAGGAATGCTACAACTTAAACCATGGGAAGTTAAATATTACTACATCAAAATGTTTGCAAAAGTCTCCTGTACAAAATTCAATTTGATTCAAAACATTTCTAGTCTTTAAAATGTCCTAATACCACCTCTTTAAAGTATTAAACTTTTGTTTTTTTATCGGATTTGAGGAAATTGAGGAGTGTTATGATTCCAACTATAGGATCTTAAATATTAACGCATCAAAATGTTTGCAATAGTGTCCTCTTCATGATTCAGTTTGATTCCAAACATTTCTTTACACCTAAAATGTCCTAATCATCACCCCTTTTAAAGAATTCAAAATTTTCGGTCTTTTTGTGTTGATTTTAGATACGACTTAAACCATGGGATCTTAAATATTAATACTTCACAATTTTCGCAACTGTGTTCTTTATGAGATTCAATTTGGTTCTAGACATTTCTAGTCTTCTAAAATGTCCTAATCAGCCCCCACCTCTTCTTTAAAAATTCTTGTGTCTTTTTGGTCGGAGTTTTAATAATTGAAGAGTGCTCCGACTCCAACCATAGGATCTTAAATATTAATACATCAAATTGTTTGCAACAGTCTCCTCTACAAGATTTAGTTGGGTTAAAGACATTTCTTGACACCTAAAATGTCCTAATCCCCCCCAATTTAAAAATAAATTTTGCGTATTTTAGGTTGTATTTTAACACATTTAGGAGTGTTATGACTCCAACCATGGGATTTTAAAAACTAATACATCAAAATGTTCGCAACACTCTCCTTTAAAAGATTTATATTTTGCTCCAAAAATTTCTAGCCACCTAAAATGACCTAATCACGCCCCCCCCCCTTTTTTAAGAATAAAAATTTGTGTGATTTTTTGGTCGGATTTTAGATAATTGAGGAATGCTACTACACAAACCATGGGATGTTAAATATTAAGACATCAAAAGGTTCTCAATAGTCTTCTCTATAAGATTCAGTTCGGTTCCAGGCGTCTCTTCTATTCTAAAATGTCTTAATTAGCCTTCACTTTTTTAAAAATTCAAATTTTTGTGTCTTTTTGGTTGGAATTTAGATAAATGAGGACTGATACGACTCCAACCTTGGGATTTTATATATTATTACATCAAAATATTTGCATCATTGTCCTCTATCATATTTAATTTGGTTTCAGATAATCTCTAGTTAATGTTCTAATCAGCCAGTCCCTTTTTTAACGATTCAAATCTTTGCGACTTGTAAGTCGGATTTTAGAAAATTGAGGAGTGCACCGAATCTAACCATAGGATCTTAAATATTAATACATAAAAATATTCGAAAAAGACTTCTCTACAAGTTTAAGTTTGGTACAAGATATTTCTATTCGTCTAAAATGTCCTTATCAGACCCCCTTATTTAAGAATTCAAATTTTTGTGTCCTTTTGGTTGGATTTTAGTAAAGTGAGTAGTGCTACAACTCTGTCCATGACATTTTAAATATAAATACATCAAAATATTCGCAACAGTCTCCTGTACAATATTCAAATTGGTTCCAGACATCTCTAGTATTCTAAAATGTGCAAATACCCCCCCCCCTTTTTAAGAATTCAAATTTTTGTGTCTTTTTGGTCTGATTTTAGAAAATTGAGAAGAGCAATGAATCCAACCAAATGATCTGAAATATTAATACATAAAAATGTTCGAAAAATTATCCTCTACAAGATTCAGTTTGATTCAAGACATTTCTAGACTTCTTAAAAGTCCTAATAACCCACCTTTTTAGAGTATTAAACTTTTGTTTTTTAATCAGATTTTAGGAAAATGAGGACAGTTATTATTCAAAACATGGGATCTTCAATATTAATACATCAAAATGTTTGCAATAGTCTCCTCTTTAGCATTCAGTTTGGTTCCAGACATATCTTAACACCAAAAATGTCCTAATCACTCCCCTATAAAAGTGAATTTTGTTTCTTTTTGATTGTATTTTAGAAAATTGAGGAGTGTTATGACTCCCTCCATGATATCTTACAAATTAGTACATCAAAACCTTCGCAAAAGTTTCTTCTAAAATATTCAGATTGGCTCCAGACATTTCTAGCTACTTAAAATTCGTAATCAACCCCCTTTCAAAGAATACAAATTTTTGTGTCTTTTTGGTTGGATTTTAGATAATTGAGGAGAGATACGACTCCTACCATGGGATCTTAAATATAAATACAACAAAATATTTGCATCTGTGTCTACTACAAGATTCAATATGGTTCCAAATATATCTAGTTTCTAAAATGTCCTAATTACCCCCTCCCTTTTTTTAAGTATTCAAATTTTTGTTTTTATTTAGTCCGAATTTAGATAATTGATGAGTGCATCGACTCTAACCATAGGATTTTAAATTTTAATACATAAAAGTGTTCTCAACAATCTGTTATACAAGATTCAGTTTGGTTAAAGATACCTCTAGTCTTCAAAAATGTTCTAATTAGCACCGCTTTTCATGAATTCAAATTTTTCTGTCTTTATGGTTGGATTTTAGATAATTGATGAGTGATATGACTCCTACCATGGGATCTTAAATATTAATAAAACCAAAATATTTGCAGCTGTCTCCTCTACAATATTGACATTGGTTCCAGACAACTGTAGTCTTCTAAGTTGTCAAAATCAACCCCCCCCCATTTTCTAAGCATTCAAATTTTTGTTTCTTTTGTGTCGGATTTTAGATAATTGAAAACTGATACGATTCAACCATGGGATCTTAAATATTAATACATCAAAATGTTCGCAGCAGTATTCTCTATGGGATTCAATTTGGTGCCAGACATCTCTAGTGTTCTAAAATGTACTAATCAGCCCCCCCATTTTTTAAGAATTTAATTTTTGTGTCTATTTCGTTGGATTTTCGATAATTAAGGAGTGCTACACTTTAAACCATGGGATGTTAAATATTAATACATCAAAATGTTCGGAAAATTCTCCTCCACAAAATTCAGTTTGTGATTCAAAAGATTTCTAGCCCTTTAAATTGTCCTAATATCCCCACTTTAAAGCATTAAACTTTTGTTTTTTTTATCGGATTTGAGGATATTGAGCAGAGTTATGATTCCAACACTATAGGATCTTAAATATTAACACATCAAAATGTTTGCAATATTCTCATTTACAGGATTCAGTTTGATTTCAAACATTTCTTTACACCTAAAATATCCTAGTCATCCTTCCTTTTAAAGAAATCAAATATTTCGGTCTTTTTGTGTTGATTTTAGATATGTGAAGAGTGATACGACTCTATCCAAGGGATCTTAAATATTAATACATCAAAATGTTCGCATCAGTGTCCTCTACGTGATTCAATTTGGTTCCAGATATTCTCTAGTTAATGTCCTAATCAGCCCCACCCTTTTTATAGAATTTAAATATTTGTACCCTCTTGTTTGGATTTATTAAAGTGAGGAATGCTACAACTTTAACCATGGGATCTTAAATATTAATACATCAAATTATTTACAACAGTCTCCTCTAAAACATTCATTTTGGTTCCAGACATCTCTATATTCTAAAATGTTCAAATCAGCCCCCCCTTTTTTTTAAGAAAATTTTTTGTGTCTTTTTGTTCTTATTTTAGATAATTGAGGATTGCTACAACTTAAACCATGGGATGTTAAATATTAATACATTAAACGTTTCGCAAAATTCTTGTCTACAAGATTCAGTTTGTTTTAAGACATTTCTAGTCTTGTTAAATTTCCTAATACCCCCTTATAAAGTATTAAACTTTTCTTTTTTTACCGGATTTTTTGAAATAGAGGAGTGTTATGATTCGTACTATGAGATCTTAAATATTAATACATCAAAATGTGCGCAACAATCATTTCTACAAGATTCAGTTTGGTACAAGACATTCCTAGTCCTCTAAAATGTCCTAATCAGCCCCCAATTTTTAAGATTTCAAATATTTGTGTCTTTTTGGTTGGAATTTAGAAAATTGAAGAGTGCTATGACTCTAACTATGGTATCTTAAATATTAATACATCACAATATTCGCAAAAGTCTCCTGTACAATATTTAATTTGGTTCCAGACATCTCCAGTCTTCTAAAATGGCGAAATCAGCCCACCCCTTTTTAAGATTTCAAATTTTTGTGTCTTTTTGGTCGGATTTCAGAAACTCGAGGAGTGCTACAGCTTAAACATTGGGATCTTAAATATTAGTACAAAAAATGTTCGCAGAAGAGTCCTCTACAAGATTCAATTTGGTTCCAGACATCTATAGGTTCTAAAATGTCCTAATCAAACCCGTCCTTTTAAAGAATTTAATTTTTATCGGTCTTTTTGATTTGATTTCAGATAATTCGGGAGTTATACGACTACAACCATGGGATCTTAAATATTAAAAAATTAAAATGTTTGCATCAGTGTCTTCTGCAAGACTGAATTTCGTTCCAAACATCTCTTGTTTCTAAAATGTCCTAATCATCCCCCCTTCTTTAATGATTCAATTTTTTTTTTTGTTCGGATTTTAGAAAATTAAGGAATGCACCGACTCTAACCATATGATTTGAAATATTAATACATCAAAATGTGCGCAAGTATCTCCTTTACAAGATTCAGTTTGGTTCAAGACATTTCTAGTCAGTTAAAGTGTCCAAATCTGCCCCCCTTTTTTAAGAATTCAAATTTTTGTGTCTTTTTGTTTGGAGTTTAGAATATTGCAGAGTGCTATGACTCTAACCATGGTATCTTAAATATTAATACATCAAAATATTCGCATAATTCTCCTCTACAATATTCAATTTGGTTCCAGACATCTCTAGTCTTTTAAAATGGCGAAATCAACCCCCACACCTTTTTTAAGAGTTCAAATTTTTGTGTCTTTTTGGTCGGAGTTTAGAAAATTGAGGAGTGCTACAGCTTAAACAATAGTATTTTAAATATTAGTACATCAAAATGTTTGCAAGAGTATCCTATACAAGATTCAGTTTGGTCTCAAATATCTGTAGTTTCCTAAAATGTCCTAATCACCCGCCACCATTTTGAAGAATTTAAATTTTTGTGTCTTAATGTTTGGATTTTAGAAAATTAAGAAATACTACGAATCCAACCTTGGGATCTTAAATATTAATTCATCAAAATAATTGCATTTGTCTCCTCGTCAGCATTCAGTTTGGTTAAAGACATTTCTTTACACCCAAGATATCCTAATCATCCCCTATAAAAGTGAATTTTGTGACTTTTTGATTGTATT
This sequence comes from Latrodectus elegans, assembly GCA_030067965.1. Lineage (NCBI taxonomy): Eukaryota > Metazoa > Arthropoda > Arachnida > Araneae > Theridiidae > Latrodectus > Latrodectus elegans. Next base: position 505,567 of record CM057821.1, read on the forward strand.
TTAAAAATTGAGGAGGGTTATGACTCCATCCATGGGATCTTAATAATTTGTACATCAAAATGTTCGCAACAGTCTCCTCTACAAGAATCAGTTTAGCTCAAGACGTTTCTAGTCGCCTAAGATGTCCTAATCGTGGCTCTCCCTTTTAAAAGTCAATTTTGTGTTTTTTGATTGAATTTTAGAAAATGAGGAGTGTTATGACTGAAAACTTGAGATCTTAAATAATAATACATCAAAATGTTATGATTCTAACCATGAGATCTTAATTAATAATACATCAAAATTTTATGATTCTAACCATAGGATCTTAAGTATTAAAACATGAAAATATTGGCAAGACACTCGTCTACAAGATTCAGTTTGGTTCAAGACATTTCTGGTTACATAAAATGTCTTAATCACCCCCCTTTAAAGAGGCCATATATTTGTGTCTTTGTTTTCGGATTTTAGAAAATTGAGGAGAGATATGACACAAACAATGGGATCTTAAATATTAATACATCAAAATATGTTTGCAACAGTCTCCTCTACAAGATTCAGTTTGGTTCTAGACAACTCAAGACAACTGAAATTTTCTAACCACCACCCCCTTATTAAGAATTGAAATTTTTGTCTCTTTTTGGTCGAATTTTAGAAAATTGAAGAGTGCACTCACTCCAACCATAGGCTCTTAAATATTAATACATCAAAATATTCGCAACAGTCTCTTCTAAAAGATTCAGTTTTGTTCAAGATATTTCTAGGCCTCTAAAATGTCCTATTAACCCATCTCTGTAAAGTATTATACTTGTTTTTTATCGTATTTTAGGAAATTAAGGAGTTTTATTAATCAACCATGGGATATTAATTATTAATACATCAAAATGTTCGTAAAAGTCTCCTCTACAAGATTCACTTTGGTAACAGACATCTCTAGCTCCTAAATAATCCTAATCACTCCCCTTTATTGAATGAAAATTTTTCGGTTTATTTAGTTCTATTTTAGATAATTGAAGTGATATGACTCTAACAATGGCATCTTAAATATTAATAAATCAAAATTTTCGTAACAGTCTTCTCTACAAGATTCAATTTCGTTCAAGACATTTGAAACTCTAAAATGTCCCAATCTTCCCCTACCCTTTTTAAGAATTAAAATTTTTGTGTTTTTTTGGTTGGATATTAGAAAATTGAGGAGTGCAAAGACTCTAAGCATGGGATCATAAATATTTATACAGCAAACTGTTCTCAACATTGTTCTCTACAAGATTCACTTTGGTTCCAGACATCCTTAGTCTTCTAGAATGTCCTAATCAGCCCTCCGACTTTTTATAAGAATTCAAATTTTTGTGTCTTTTTGGTCGGATTTTAGAAAATTTTGGAGTGCTACAAATTAAACCATTGAATGTTAAATATTAATACATCAAATTGTTTGGAACAGTCTCCTCTACAAGATTCAGTTTAGTCCCAGTCATCACTTGTCACCAAAATGTCCTAATTACCAAGATGCGCCTAAATGGTACGTGTGACTTCAGATTCCCACCAAGATTGACTTCAAAATTCCCTTATATCTGAACTATTTCCCAATATGTATACAAATAATTGATACAATTGAAAAGGAAATCACATTTCCAGACAAACTGTATTATTGATTTTATTACAAAAAATATGATTTATGAGAAAAAAGCGATATCGAATAGTGCGGACAAATGGTACATGTGACTTCAGATACCCACCAAGATTGACTTCAAAATTCCCTTACATCTTAAAAAATGCCCTTTATGTATACAAATAAAAGATACATTTTAGTAGTAAATCACATTTCTAGGCTAACTGTAATATGGGTTTTTTTTATAAAAAATATATTTTACGATAAAAAAGAGAGAGAGAGAGAGTTTTCCTATGGAGAGCCCTAGTAACACAAATCATCCGCTTTTCCCGATTAAATGAAGCAGATTTTGAGTTATTTCAAAATTTACTATAAATCTGCATTAATTTCAAGTTTATGAAAAATCAAATGGTTTCATTTGGTTGTAAATCACATTCAAAAACTAACTTTGGTGTTCACTTTATTATAAAAAATTTATTTTATGAGAAAATAAGATATCGTGTGGTGCGCCCATATTGTCCGTGTGACTTAAGATTCCAACTAAGATTAACTTCAAAATTCCATTATATCATAGAAAATGCCCAGTACGTATACAAATATATGATTGAATTTCGTAGTAAATGACATTTCCAGATTAACTGAAGAATTAGTTTTATTGTGCAAAATACATTTTACGAGAAAAATGAGTTTTCCTATAGTACGCCCAAGTCACACAAATGATCTCCTTTTCCCGATTACGCTAATTTCAAAATACACTCAAAATCTGCATACATTTTAGGTTTATGGACACTCAAATGGTTTCATTTAGTAGTGCATCACATTCTAAGACTAACTGTGATATTCATTTTATTATAAAAACACATTTTATAAGTAAAAAGTGATATCGTATGGTGCGCGCATATGGTACGTGTGATTTCAGATTCCCACCAAGATTGACCTCAAAATTCCCTTATGTATGAAAAAATTCCCCATTTGTATACAAATAATTCATACAGTTAAGCAGAAAATCACATTTCTAGACAAACTGTGGTATTGATTTTACTATATAAAATATGTTTTATGAGAAAAAAGGAATATCGGAAAGTGCGCCCATATCGTACGGCTGACTTAAGATTCCCACCAAGATTAACTTAAAAATTCCCTTATATCTTAAAAATACCACGTATGAAAAAAAAGAAATGATACAATTTAGTAATAAAACACATTTCGAGACTAACCGTGGTATTGGTTTTATTATAAAAAATACATTTTACGAGAAAAATCAGTTTTTCAATAGTGTGCCCAAGTAGCACAAATGATCTTCTTCTTCCGATTACGCAAATTTCAAAATTTACTCAAACTCAGCATAAATTTCCCGTTTATGGACAATCAAATGGTTTAATTTAGTAGTAAATCACATTCTAAGACTAACTGTGGTATATATTCATTTTATTATAAAAATATATTTTATGAGAAAAAGACACATTTTGTTTGGTGCGCCCATATGGTACGTGTAACTTCAGATTCCTACCAAGATTGACTTCAAAATTCCTTTAAATCATAGAAAATGCCCGGTACGTAAACAAATAAATTATTGAATTTTGTAGTAAATCTCATTTAACGATTAACTGTGGAATTGGTTTTATTATAAAAAATGCATTTTAGGAGAAAAATGAATTTTTCTATGGTGCACCAAAGTAATACAAGTGTTTCCCTTTTTGCCGATTACGCTAATTTCATATTTTACTCAAAATCTGCTACAATTTCCTGTTTATGGACAATCAAATGGTTTCATTTTATAATACATCACATTGTAAGACTAACTGTGGTATTCATTTTATTATAAAAAATATATTTTATGAGAAAAAAGACATTTTGTTTGGTGCACCCAAATGGTACGTGTGACTTCAGATTCCCACAAAGATTTACTTCAAAATTCCCTTATATCATAAACAATTCCCTTTATGTATACAAATAAGTGATAAAACTTTATTGTAAATCACATTTCTAGACTAACTGTTGAATTGGTTTAATTATCAATAATAACTTTTAAGAGTAACATTGGTTTTTCTATGCTGCACCCAAGTAATACAAGTGATCCAATTTTTCCGATTACGCTAACTTCAAAATTTACTCAAAATCTGCATTAATTTAACATGAATGCACAATCAAATGTTTTCATTTATTAGTAAATGACTTTCTAAAACTAACTGGGGTATTCATTTTATTATAAAAAATCCATTTTATGAGTAAAATGCCATATGGTATGGTGCGCCCATATGGTATGTGTGACTTCAGATTACAACCAAGATTGACTTTAAAATTCCCTTATATTGTAAAAAATACCATTAAAGTATACAAATAAATGATACAATTTAGTTGTAAATCACTTTTCTAGAAAATTTGTGGTATTGGTTTTATTAAAAAAAATATATTTTACGAGAAAAAGGAGTTTTTCTATAGAACGCTGAAGTAACACAAAAGATCCCCTTTTACCGATTACTTTAAATTAAAATTTTACTCAAAATCTGCATAAATTTCCATTGTATAGACAATAAAATGGTTTCATTTATGTATAAATCACATTCTAAGACTAACTGTAGTATTCATTTTATTATAAAAAAATATATTTTATGGGAAAAAGATATCGTATGGTGCGACAATATATATGTTACGTTTGACTTCGGATTCCAACTAAGATTGACATCAAAATTCCTTTATATCTTAGAAAGTGCCGGTGTGTATACGAATTAATGATTCAATTTAGTAGTAAATAAAATTTCTAGACTAACTGTGGAATTGCTTTTATCATAAAAAATAACTTTTAAGAGTAACACGAGTTTTTCTATGGTGCACCCAAGTAATAGAAGTGATCCCCTTTTCCCGATTATGCTACATTCAAAATTTGCTCAAATTCTTCATTAATTTACCATGTATGGACAATCAAATGGTTTCGTTTATTAGTAAATGATTTTCTAAGACTAACTGTGGTATTCAATTTATTATAAAAAATCTGTTTCATGAGTAAAAAGGGATATCGTATGGTGCGCCCATATGGTATGTGTGACTTCAGATTCCCACCAATTTTGACCTCAATATTCATTTATATCTGAAAAAATTCCCAATTTGTATACAAATAAGTGATAAAATTGATTAGCAAATCACATTTCTAGACAAACTGTGGTATTGATTTTATTATAGATAATATATTTTATGAGAAAAAAGGGATATCGTATGGTGCGACCATATGGTACGTATGACTTTAGATTCCCAACAAGAGAGAGAGAGAGATTGACTTCAAAATTACCTTATATCCTTAAAAATTCTATTAAAGTATACAAATAAATGACACAATTTAGTAGTAAATAACTGTTCAAGAAAAACTTTGGTATTGGTTTTATTATAAAAATTATATTTTACGAGAAAAACGAGTTTTTTTTTAACGAGCGCCCAAGTAACACAAATGATCCCCTTTTACAGGTTACACTAAATTAAAAATTTACTCAAAATCTGCATAAATTTCCAATGTATGGACAATCAATAGTTTCATTTAGTAGTAAATGACTTTGTAAGACTAACTGTGATATTTATTTTATTATAAAAATATGTTATATGAGAAAAAAGTAATATCGTATGGTACGCCAAAATGGTACGAGTGACTTTAGATTCCCACCAAGATTGACTTCAAAATTCCTTTATATCTTAGAAAAATTCTAGTATGTATACAAATTAGCAATACAAATTAGTAATTAATCACATATCTAGACTAATAGTTGTGTTGGTTTTATTATAAAAAATACATTTTCGAGAAAAATGAGTTTTTCAATAGTGCGGCCAAGTAACACAAATGATCTCCTTTTACCAATTACGCTAATTCCTAAATTTACTCAAAATCTGCATAAATTTTCCGTGTATGGACAATCAAATGTTTTCATTTATTAATAAATCACATTCTAAGACTAACCGTGGTATTCATTTTATTATAAAAAATATATTTTATGGGGAAAAAAGAGATATTGTATGGTGCGACCAAATGGTACGTGTGACTTCACATTCCCACTAAGATTGATCTCAAACTTCCCTTATATCTGAAAAAATTCCCAATATGTATACAAATAAGTGATACAATTAAGTAACAAATCACATTTCTAGACAAACTGCGGCATTCGTTTTTTTATTAATAATATATTTTACGAGAAAAATGAGTTTTTCTATAGAGCGCCCAAGTAACACCAATGGTCCCTTTTCCCGATTACGCTAATTTAAAAATTAACTAAAAATTTGCATAAATTTACCGTGTATGGACAATCAAATGTTTTCATTTATTAGTAAATGACATTCTAAGGCTAACTGTGGTATTCATTTTATTATAAAAATATATCTTATGAGAAAAAAGGAATATCGTGTGGTGACTCCATATGGTACGTGTGTTTTTTTATCGATTTTAGGAAATTGAGGAGTGCTATGATTCCAACCATGAGATCTTATATACAAATACATCAAAATGTTTGCAATAGTCTCCACTGCAAGATTCAGTTCGGTTCCAAATATTTCTTGACACCTAAAATTTCTTAATCACCAACAATATAAAAATTTAATTTTGTGTTTTTTTATAGTATTTTAGAAAGTTTAGGAGTGTTACGAATCAAACCATGGGATCTTATATATTAATACATTAAAAAGTTCGTAACTGTCTTTTCTACAACATTCAGCATGGATGAACAAATTTCTAGTCTTCTAAAATATCCTTATAACCCCCCTTCTTTAAAGTATTAAATTTTGGTTTTTTTATTGGATTTTAGGAAATTGAGGAGTTTTATGATTCCAACCATGAGATTTTATGCATCAATACATCAAAATGTTTGCAATAGTCTCCTCAACAAGATTCAATTTGGTTCTAGACCTTTCATGATTCCAACCATAACACCTAATATGTCTTAATCAGCAAACCTATAAAAATTTAATTTTGTGTTTTTATGGTACTTTAGAAAGTTATGGATATTGCATCAGTCACATCATCAGTCTCAGTTATGGGTATTGCATCTGCATCAGCATCAGTTTGCATCAGACTCCTCTACAAGATTCAGAATGGTTCCACAGATGTGTATTGTTCTAAAATGTACTGATTAGCCCCCTCCCCCTTTTTTTAATAATTCAAATTTGTATGTCTTTTTAGTCTGATTTTAGAAAATTGAGGAGTGCAACGACTCCAACCATGAAATATTAAATATTAATACATCAAAATATTTTCAATAGTGTCCTCTACAAATTTCAGTTCGGTTCAAAACATTTCTAGACATCTAACATGTCCTTATATCCCCTCCCCCTTTATAATGTATTAAAACTTTGTTTTTTTTATCGGATTTTAGGAAATTGAAGGGTGTTATGATTCCAACAATGAGATCTTATATATTAATACATCAAAATGTTTGTAATAGTCTCGTCTGCAAGACTCAGTTTGGTTCCAGACATTTCCTGTCCACTAAAATGTCCTAATTACCCTCCCCCTTTTAAAGAATTCAAATTTTTCTGTTTTCTGGATGGATTTCAGAAAATTTATAGAGTGATATGACTCTAACCATGGTATCTTAAATAATAATACAACAAAATGTTCGCATCAGTATCCTCTACAAGATTCTGTTTGGTTCCACTCATCTCTATTCATCTAAAATTTCCTTATCACCCCCGTCTTTAAAGTATTTGTTTTTTTTATCGGATTTTAGGAAATTGAAGAGTGTTATGATTCCTACCATGAGACCTTTTATATTAATATATCAAAATGTTTACAATAGTCTCCTCTAAAAGATTCAGTTTGGTTCCAGACATTTTTTTGACACCTCAAATGTCTTAATCGGCAACCCTATAAAAGTTTAATTTTGTGTTCTTTATGGTATTTTAGAAAGTTGAGGAGTGTTACAAATCAAACCATGGGATATTAAATATTAATACATCAAAATGTTTGCAATAGCCTCCTCTATAAGATTCAGTTTCGTTCAAGACATTTCTATACATCTAAAATGTAATAAACCACCCCTCTTTAAAGTATTAAACTTTTGTTTAATATCGAATTTTAGGAAATTGAGGAGTGTTACGACGCTTACCATGGGATATTAAATATTAATACATCAAAATGTTTGCAATAGTATCCTCTAAAGATTCAGTTTGGTATCAGACACTTCTTGTCACCTAAAATGTCTTAATCACCGACCCTATAAAAAGTTAATTTGGTGTATTTTTATTGTATTTTTGAAAGTAGATAAGTGCTACTTTTTGATCGAATTTTAGAAAAATAAGGAGGGTTTTGAATATAACCATGGGATTTTAAATATTAATACATCCAAATATTCACAATAGTCTCCTCTAAGGATTCACTTCGGTTCCAGAAATCTCTGGTTTCCTAAAATGTTATAATCATCCTCAACCCTATTAAAGAAATCAAATTTTTCTGTCTTTTTGGATGGAGTTTAGAAATTTAGGAGTCATACGACTCTAACCATGGTATATTAAATATTAATACATCAAAATGTTTGCATCAGTCTCCTCTACAAGATTTAGCTTTGTCCCACAGATCTCTATTGTTTTAAATGTCCTAATCATCTCCCCCCTCTTTTTTTAAGAATTCAAATTTTTGTGTCTTTTTGGTCTGCTTTTAGAAAATTGAGGATTGCTATGACCCCAACCATGGGATATTAAATATAAATACATCAAATTGTTTCTAAATGTCTCCTCTACAAGATATAGTTGGGTGCCAGATATTTCTTGGTACCTAATCTAAAATGCCCTAATCACCCCCCTCCCACTTAAAAAATAAATTTTGTGTATTTTAGATTGTATTTTAAAACATTTAGGACTGTTATGACTCCAAAAACGGTATCTTAAAAATTAATACATTAAAATCTTCGCAACGGTCTCCTCTACAAGATTTATATTTGGTTCCACACATTTCTAGCATATTAAAATGTCCTAATCACGCCCAACCCTTTTTAAAGAACTCAAGTTTTTGTGTGTTTTTGGTCGGATTTTAGATAATTGAAGAGTGCTACTACTTCAACCATGGGATCTTTAATATTAATACATCAAAATTTTCGCATCAGTGTCCTCTACGAGATTCAATTTGGTTTTATATATTCTCTAGTTAATGTCCTAATCAGGCCATCAATTTTTTTGGTTTGATTTTAGAAAATTGAGGAGTGCACAGCACCTAACTATAGGAACTTAAATATTAATACATCAAAATATTCGAAAAAGTCTCCTCTACAAGATTAAATTTGGTTCAAGGTATTTCTTTTCGTCAAAAATGTCCTTATCAGACACCCTTTATTTAAGAATTCAAATTTTTGTTTCCTTTTGGTTTGGATTTTAATAAAGTGAGGGGAGTCCTACAACTCTAACCATGGGATCTTAAATATTAATACATAAAAATATTCGCAACATTCTCCTCTAAAATATTCAATTTGGTTCCAGGCATCTCTAGTCTTCTGAAATGACCAAATACACCCCCCCTTTATTTAAGAATTCAAATTTTTGTCTTTTTGGCAAGATTTTAGAAAATTGAGAAAAGCTACGAATACAACCATAGGATCTTAAATATTAATACATGCAAATGTTCGAAAAATTATCTTCTTCTAAATTAAGTTTGATTCAACACATTTCTGGCTTTCTTAAATGTTCTAATAACCACCTCTTTAAAGTATTAAACTTTTGTTTTTAATCATATTTTAGGAAATTGAGATGTGTTATGATTCCAACCATGGGATCTAAAATATTAATACATAAAAATGTTTGCTATAATCACCTCTTTAGCATTCAGTTTGTTTCAGAGATATCTTAACACCTAAAATGTCCTAATAACCCCCCCATATAAGAGTGAATTTTGGGGCTTTTTATGGGATTTTAGGAAATTGAGGGGAGTGTTATGATTCGAACTATAGGATCTTAAATATTAATACATCAAAAGGTATGCAATAGTCTCCTCTTCAGGATTCAATTTGATTCCAGACATTTCTTTACACCTAAAGTGTCCTAATCACACCCACCTTATAAGAGTTAATTTTGTGTCTGTTCGACTGTATTTTAGAAAATTAAAGAGTGTTATGACTCCTACCATGGGATTTTAAATATTAGTGTATCAAAATGTTCTTAGAAATATCCACTAAAAGATTCAGTTTGGCTCCAGACATTTCTATTCACTTAAAGTGTCCTAATCAATCCCCCTTATAAAGAATTCAAATTTTTTGTTCTTTTTGAGTTAAATTTAGATATTTGAAGAGTGATAAGATTTTAAGCATGGAATCTAAAATATTAATGCATCAAAATATTCGCAACAGTGTCCTTTATGAGATTCAAATTGTTTCTAGAAATCTCTAGCCTTCAAAAATGTCCTAATCAGCCCCCCCTTTTTAAAAAATTCAAATTCTTGTGTCTATTTGGTCGGATTTTTATAATTGAGGAGAGCACTGACTACAACCATAGGATCTTAAATATTAATACATCAAATTGTTCTTAAAATTCTCCTCTACAATATTTAGTTGGGTGCCAGACATTTCTTGCTACCTAAAATGTCCTAATCACCCACCCCCTTTAAAATAAATTTTGTGTATTTTGATAATTTATTTAAAAAATTTAGGACTGTTATGACTACTACCATGGGATCTTAAATACTATTACTTTAAAATGTTCGCAAGAGTCTCCTCTACAAGATTTATATTTGGCTCCACACATTTCTAGCCACCTAATATGACCTAATCACGCCACCCCCCTTTTTTGAGAATTCAAATTTTTGTGTGTTTTTGGTCTGATTTTAGATAATTGATGAGTGCTACAACTCAAACCATGGGATGTTAAATACTAATACATCAAAATATTCTCAATAGTCTCCCTTATAAGACTCAGTTTGGTTTCAGACGTTTCTACTCTTATAAAATGTCCTAATTAGCTACCACTTATTACAAAATTCTAATTTTTGTGTATTTTTGGTTGGAATTTTGATAAGTTAGGAATGCTTCGACTTCAAGCATGAGATCTTAAATATTAATACATAAAAATATTCAAATTAGTGTCCTTTACGAGTTTCAATTTGGTTCCGGGTATTCTCGAGTTAATGTCCTGATGAGACCCCATCCCTTGTTTAAGAATCTGTGTCTTTTTGGTTGGATTTTTAAAAATTGAGGAGTTTTTTGTCTCCAATCATGAGATCTCAAAAATTAATACATCAAAATATTCGCATCAGTGTCCTCTACAAAATTCAATTTGATTCCTGACAACTGTAAGGTCTAAAATATCCTAATCAATACCCCCCTTTATAGAATTCAAATTTTTTCTTCATTTGGTTAGATTTTAGATGATTGAAAAGTGATACGATTCAACCATGCGATTTTAAATATTAAGACATCAAAATGTTCGCAGCAGTGTTCTCTATGAGATTCAATTTTGTGCCAGACATTGCTAGTCTTCTAAAATGTACTAATCAGCCCCCCCTTTTGTTTAAGAATTCAAATTTCTCCTCTAGAATATTCACTTCAGTTCCAGACATTTCTAATCACCTAAAATGCCCTAATCACACAACCCCAGTTTTAAATTTCATTTTTATTTCATTTTGATCGAATTTTATAAAAATGAGGAGTGTTTGACTCTAACCATAAGATCTTAAACTTAATATATCAAAATATTCGTAATAGTCTCGTGTAAAATATTCAGTTTGGTTCTAGACATCTCTACTCCCCTAAAATAACCTAATGATGTCCCCCATAAAAGAACTCAAATTCTTGTGTCTTTTTGGTCAGATTTTAGAAAGTTGAGGAGTGACACGACTCCAACCATGGGATTTCAAATATTAATTCATCAAAATGTTTGTAACTATATCCTCTACAATACTCAGTTTGGTTCCTGACATTTCTTGACATCTAAAATGTTCAAATCATCCCCCCCTACAAAAAGTCAATTTTGTGTATTTTTGATCGGATTTTAGAAAAGTAAGGCGTGTTATGACTCCAACCATGGGACCTTAAATATTAATACATAAAAATGTTCTCAATAGTCTCCTCTATAAGATTCCGTTTTGTTCCAGACATATCTTGACATCTTAAATATCCTAATCACCCCTTTATAAAAAGTAAATTTTGTGTCTTTTTAATTAGATTTCAGAAAATTGAGACGTGTTATGATTCCAACCATGGAATCTTAATTATTAATACATCAAAATGTTCGCTATAGTTTCCTCTACAATATTCAGTTTGGTTCAAGGCTATTCTTGTCCTCTAAATTGTCCTTATCAACCCCCCATCTCTTTAAAGTATTAAACTTTTGAATTTACAAGATTTTAGGAAATTGAGGAGCGTTATTATACCAACCATGCGATCTTAAATTTTAATACATCAAGATGTTCAATCTCTTCTACAATGTTCATTTTGGTTCAAGACATTTCTAGCCACCTAAAAAGCCCTAATCACCCCCTTTAAAATTAATTTTTAATTCATTTTGATCGAATTTTATAAAAATGAGGAGTGTTTGACTCTAACCATAAGATCTTAAACATTAACATATCAAAATATTCGTAATATTCTCGTCTAAAAGATTCAGTTTGGTTCAAGACATCTCTAGTCCCCTAAAATAATCTAATGAAAACCTCCATTAAAAAGTCAAATTTTTGTGTCTTTTTGGTCAGATTCTAGAAAGATGAGAAGAGATACGACTCCAACCATGGGATCTTAAATATTAAAACTTCAAAAGGTCTACAACTGTCTCCTCTACAAGATTCAGTTTGGTTATAGACATTTCTTGACACCTAAAATATTCTAATCATCCCCACTATAAAAAACTCAATTTTGAGTATTTTGATTGGATTTTAGAAAATTGAGGCGTGTTTTCACAGCAACCATGGGATCATAAATATTAATACATAACAATGTTGTAAACAGTCTCGTCTACAAGATTCAGTTTTGTTCCAGACATATCTTGACATCTAAAATGTCCTAATCACCCCTCTATAAAAATTCATTTTTGTGTTTCTTTGTTTGTATTTTAAAAAATTGAGGAGTGTTATGACTCTAAACGAGGGATCTTAAATATTAATAAATCAAAATGCTCGCATCAGTGTCCTCTACAGGATTCCGTTTGGGTTCAGACTATTCTAGCCAAATAAAATATCCTAATCACGCCTCACCCGTTTAAAAATTCATTTTTGTGTTCATTTTGATCAAATTTTAATAAAACCAGGAGTGTTACGACCCCAACCATGGGATCTTAAATATTAATACATCAAAATCTTTGCAACAGTCTCCTCTACAAGATTCAGTTTTGTTTGAGACATTTCAAGCCCTTTAATATGTCCTAATAACAACCCCCCCTCTTTAAATTATTAAACTTTTGTTTATTTATCGGATTTTAGGATATTGAGTTGTGTTATGATTCCAACCATGGTTTCTTCAATTTTAAAAGTTTGCAATAGTAATTGCAAACATCAAAAGTTTGCAATAGTAATCCTCTACAAGAATCAGTTTGGCTCTAGACATTTCTAGGCATCTAAAGTGTCCTAATCCCCCCACCCCCGAGAAAAATGTCATTTTTGTGTTTTTATAGATCGAATTTTAGAAAAAAGAGGAGTGTTATGACTCTAACCATGGGATCTTAAATATTGATACATCAAAATATTCGCAACAGTCACTCTACAATGTACTAATCAGCTCCCTTCCCCTTTTTTTAATAATTCAAATTTTTATGTCTTTTTGGTCTGATTTTAGAAAATTGAGGAGTGCTACGACTCCAACCATGAAATATTAAATATTAATACATCAAAATGTTCGCAATAGTGTCATCTGCAAAATTCAGTTCGGTTCAAAACATTTCTAGACATCTAACATGTCCTTATATCCCCTCCCCCTTTATAATGTATTAAAACTTTGTTTTTTTTATCGGATTTTAGGAAATTGAAGGGTGTTATGATTCCAACAATGAGATCTTATATATTAATACATCAAAATGTTTGTAATAGTCCCGTCTGCAAGACTCAGTTTGGTTCCAGACATTTCCAGTCCACTAAAATGTCCTAATTACCCTCCCCCTTTTAAAGAATTCAAATTTTTCTGTTTTCTGGATGGATTTCAGAAAATTTATAGAGTGATATGACTCTAACCATGGTATCTTAAATAATAATACAACAAAATGTTCGCATCAGTATCCTCTACAAGATTCTGTTTGGTTCCACGCATCTCTATTCATCTAAAATGTCCTTATCACCCCCGTCTTTAAAGTATTTGTTTTTTTTATCGGATTTTAGGAAATTGAAGAGTGTTATGATTCCTACCATGAGACCTTTTATATTAATATATCAAAATGTTTACAATAGTCTCCTCTAAAAGATTCAGTTTGGTTCCAGACATTTTTTGACACCTCAAATGTCTTAATCGGCAACCCTATAAAAGTTTAATTTTGTGTTCTTTATGGTATTTTAGAAAGTTGAGGAGTGTTACAAATCAAACCATGGGATATTAAATATTTATACATCCAAATGTTTGCAATAGCCTCCTCTATAAGATTCAGTTTCGTTCAAGACATTTCTATACCTCTAAAATGTAATAAACCACCCCTCTTTAAAGTATTAAACTTTTGTTTAATATCGAATTTTATGAAATTGATGAGTGTTACGACGCTTACCATGGGATATTAAATATTAATACATCAAAATGTTTGCAATAGTATCCTCTAAAGATTCAGTTTGGTATCAGACACTTCTTGTCACCTAAAATGTCTTAATCACCGACCCTATAAAAAGTTAATTTGGTGTATTTTTATTGTATTTTTGAAAGTAGATAAGTGCTACTTTTTGATCGAATTTTAGAAAAATAAGGAGGGTTTTGAATATAACCATGGGATTTTAAATATTAATACATCCAAATGTTCACAATAGTCTCCTCTAAAGATTCACTTTGGTTCCATAAATCTCTGGTTTCCTAAAATGTTCTAATCATCCTCACCCCTATTAAAGAAATCAAATTTTTCTGTCTTTTTGGATGGAGTTTAGAAATTTATGAGTCATACGACTCTAACCATGGTATATTAAATATTAATACATCAAAATGTTTGCATAAGTCTCCTCTACAAGATTTAGCTTTGTCCCACAGATCTCTATTGTTTTAAATGTCCTAATCATCTCCCCCCTCTTTTTTTAAGAATTCAAATTTTTGTGTCTTTTTGGTCTGTTTTAGAAAATTGAGGATTGCTATGACCCCAACCATGGGATATTAAATATAAATACATCAAATTGTTTCTAAATGTCTCCTCTACAAGATATAGTTGGGTGCCAGATATTTCTTGGTACCTAATCTAAAATGCCCTAATCACCCCCCTCCCACTTAAAAAATAAATTTTGTGTATTTTAGATTGTATTTTAAAACATTTAGGACTGTTATGACTCCAAAAACGGTATCTTAAAAATTAATACATTAAAATCTTCGCAACGGTCTCCTCTACAAGATTTATATTTGGCTCCACACATTTCTAGCATATTAAAATGTCCTAATCACGCCCAACCCTTTTTAAAGAACTCAAGTTTTTGTGTGTTTTTGGTCGGATTTTAGATAATTGAAGAGTGCTACTACTTCAATCATGGGATCTTTAATATTAATACATCAAAATGTTTGCATCAGTCTCCTCTACAAGATTCAGTTTGGTCCCACAGATCTCTATTGTTTTAAATGTCCTAATCATCTCCCCCCTCTTTTTTTAAGAATTCAAATTTTTGTGTCTTTTTGGTCTGGTTGTAGAAAATTGAGGATTGCTACGACCCCAACCATGGGATATTAAATATAAATACATCAAATTGTTTCTAAATGTCTCCTCTACAAGTTATAGTTGGGTGCCAGATATTTCTTGGTACCTAAAATGCCCTAATCACCCCCCACAAATAAATTTTGTGTATTTTAGATTGTATTTTAAAACATTTAGGACTGTTATGACTCCAAAAAAGGTATCTTAAAAATTAATACATTAAAATCTTCGCAACGGTCTCCTCTACAAGATTTATATTTGGCTCCACACATTTCTAGCATATTAAAATGACCTAATCACGCCCACCCCTTTTTAAAGAACTCAAGTTTTTGTGTGTTTTTGGTCGGATTTTAGATAATTGAAGAGTGCTACTACTTCAACCATGGGATCTTAAATATTAATACATCAAAATGTTCGCATCAGTGTCCTCTACGAGATTCAATTTGGTTTTATATATTCTCTAGTTAATGTCCTAATCAGGCCATAAATTTTTTTGGTTTGATTTTAGAAAATTGAGGAGTGCACAGCACCTAACTATAGGAACTTAAATATTAATACATCAAAATATTCGAAAAAGTCTCCTCTACAAGATTAAATTTGGTTCAAGGTATTTCTTTTCGTCAAAAATGTCCTTATCAGACACCCTTTATTTAAGAATTCAAATTTTTGTTTCCTTTTGGTTTGGATTTTAATAAAGTGAGGGGAGTCCTACAATTCTAACTATGGGATCTTAAATATTAATACATAAAAATATTCGCAACATTCTCCTCTAAAATATTCAATTTGGTTCCAGGCATCTCTAGTCTTCTGAAATGACCAAATACACCCCCCCTTTATTTAAGAATTCAAATTTTTGTCTTTTTGGCAAGATTTTAGAAAATTGAGAAAAGCTACGAATACAACCATAGGATCTTAAATATTAATACATGCAAATGTTCGAAAAATTATCTTCTTCTAAATTAAGTTTGATTCAACACATTTCTGGCTTTCTTAAATGTTCTAATAACCACCTCTTTAAAGTATTAAACTTTTGTTTTTAATCATATTTTAGGAAATTGAGATGTGTTATGATTCCAACCATGGGATCTAAAATATTAATACATAAAAATGTTTGCTATAATCACCTCTTTAGCATTCAGTTTGTTTCCAGAGATATCTTAACACCTAAAATGTCCTAATAACCCCCCCATATAAGAGTGAATTTTGGGGCTTTTTTATGGGATTTTAGGAAATTGAGGGGAGTGTTATGATTCGAACTATAGGATCTTAAATATTAATACATCAAAAGGTATGCAATAGTCTCCTCTTCAGGATTCAATTTGATTCCAGACATTTCTTTACACCTAAAGTGTCCTAATCACACCCACCTTATAAGAGTTAATTTTGTGTCTGTTCGACTGTATTTTAGAAAATTAAAGAGTGTTATGACTCCTACCATGGGATTTTAAATATTAGTGTATCAAAATGTTCTTAGAAATATCCACTAAAAGATTCAGTTTGGCTCCAGACATTTCTATTCACTTAAAGTGTCCTAATCAATCCCCCTTATAAAGAATTCAAATTTTTTGTTCTTTTTGAGTTAAATTTAGATATTTGAAGAGTGATAAGATTTTAAGCATGGAATCTAAAATATTAATGCATCAAAATATTCGCAACAGTGTCCTTTATGAGATTCAAATTGTTTCTAGAAATCTCTAGCCTTCTAAAATGTCCTAATCAGCCCCGCCTTTTTAAAAAATTCAAATTCTTGTGTCTATTTGGTCGGATTTTTATAATTGAGGGGAGCACTGACTACAACCATAGGATCTTAAATATTAATACATCAAATTGTTCTTAAAATTCTCCTCTACAATATTTAGTTGGGTGCCAGACATTTCTTGCTACCTAAAATGTCCTAATCACCCACCCCCTTTAAAATAAATTTTGTGTATTTTGATAATTTATTTAAAAAATTTAGGACTGTTATGACTACTACCATGGGATCTTAAATACTATTACTTTAAAATGTTCGCAAGAGTCTCCTCTACAAGATTTATATTTGGCTCCACACATTTCTAGCCACCTAATATGACCTAATCACGCCACCCCCCTTTTTTGAGAATTCAAATTTTTGTGTGTTTTTGGTCTGATTTTAGATAATTGAGGAGTGCTACAACTCAAACCATGGGATGTTAAATACTAATACATCAAACTTTTCTCAATAGTCTCCCTTATAAGACTCAGTTTGGTTTCAGACGTTTCTACTCTTATAAAATGTCCTAATTAGCTACCACTTATTACAAAATTCTAATTTTTGTGTATTTTTGGTTGGAATTTTGATAAGTTAGGAATGCTTCGACTTCAAGCATGAGATCTTAAATATTAATACATAAAAATATTCAAATTAGTGTCCTTTACGAGTTTCAATTTGGTTCCGGGTATTCTCGAGTTAATGTCCTGATGAGACCCCATCCCTTGTTTAAGAATCTGTGTCTTTTTGGTTGGATTTTTAAAAATTGAGGAGTTTTATGTCTCCAATAATGAGATCTCAAAAATTAATACATCAAAATATTCGCATCAGTGTCCTCTACAAAATTCAATTTGATTCCTGACAACTGTAAGGTCTAAAATATCCTAATCAATACCCCCCTTTATAGAATTCAAATTTTTTCTTCTTTTGGTTAGATTTTAGATGATTGAAAAGTGATATGATTCAACCATGCGATTTTAAATATTAAGACATCAAAATGTTCGCAGCAGTGTTCTCTATGAGATTCAATTTTGTGCCAGACATTGCTAGTCTTCTAAAATGTACTAATCAGCCCCCCCCTTTTGTTTAAGAATTCAAATTTCTCCTCTAGAATATTCACTTCAGTTCCAGACATTTCTAATCACCTAAAATGCCCTAATCACACAACCCCAGTTTTAAATTTCATTTTTATTTCATTTTGATCGAATTTTATAAAAATGAGGAGTGTTTGACTCTAACCATAAGATCTTAAACTTAATATATCAAAATATTCGTAATAGTCTCGTGTAAAATATTCAGTTTGGTTCAAGACATCTCTACTCCCCTAAAATAACCTAATGATGTCCCCCATAAAATAAGTCAAATTCTTGTGTCTTTTTGGTCAGATTTTAGAAAGTTGAGGAGTGACACGACTCCAACCATGGGATTTCAAATATTAATTCATCAAAATGTTTGTAACTATATCCTCTACAATACTCAGTTTGGTTCCTGACATTTCTTGACATCTAAAATGTTCAAATCATCCCCCCCTACAAAAAGTCAATTTTGTGTGTTTTTGATCGGATTTTAGAAAAGTAAGGCGTGTTATGACTCCAACCATGGGACCTTAAATATTAATACATAAAAATGTTCTCAATAGTCTCCTCTATAAGATTCCGTTTTGTTCCAGACATATCTTGACATCTTAAATATCCTAATCACCCCTTTATAAAAAGTAAATTTTGTGTCTTTTTAATTAGATTTCAGAAAATTGAGACGTGTTATGACTCCAACCATGGAATCTTAATTATTAATACATCAAAATGTTCGCTATAGTTTCCTCTACAATATTCAGTTTGGTTCAAGGCTATTCTTGTCCTCTAAATTGTCCTTATCAACCCCCCATCTCTTTAAAGTATTAAACTTTTGAATTTACAAGATTTTAGGAAATTGAGGAGCGTTATTATACCAACCATGCGATCTTAAATTTTAATACATCAAGATGTTCAATCTCTTCTACAATGTTCATTTTGGTTCAAGACATTTCTAGCCACCTAAAAAGCCCTAATCACCCCCTTTAAAATTAATTTTTAATTCATTTTGATCGAATTTTATAAAAATGAGGAGTGTTTGACTCTAACCATAAGATCTTAAACATTAACATATCAAAATATTCGTAATATTCTCGTCTAAAAGATTCAGTTTGGTTCAAGACATCTCTAGTCCCCTAAAATAATCTAATGAAAACCTCCATTAAAAAGTCAAATTTTTGTGTCTTTTTATCCTAATCACGCCTCACCCGTTTAAAAATTCATTTTTGTGTTCATTTTGATCAAATTTTAATAAAACCAGGAGTGTTACGACCCCAACCATGGGATCTTAAATATTAATACATCAAAATCTTTGCAACAGTCTCCTCTACAAGATTCAGTTTTGTTTGAGACATTTCAAGCCCTTTAATATGTCCTAATAACAACCCCCCCTCTTTAAATTATTAAACTTTTGTTTATTTATCGGATTTTAGGATATTGAGTTGTGTTATGATTCCAACCATGGTTTCTTAAATTTTAAAAGTTTGCAATAGTAATTGCAAACATCAAAAGTTTGCAATAGTAATCCTCTACAAGAATCAGTTTGGCTCTAGACATTTCTAGGCATCTAAAGTGTCCTAATCCCCCCACCCCCTATTAAAATGTCATTTTTGTGTTTTTATAGATCGAATTTTAGAAAAAAGAGGAGTGTTATGACTCTAACCATGGGATCTTAAATATTGATACATCAAAATATTCGCAACAGTCACTCTACAATCTGTTTTCTTCCAGACAACTCTAGTCTCCTAAAATGTGGTAATCACCCCCCACCCCTTTTAAAGAATTCAAAGATTCTGCCATTTTTGGGTTGATTTTAAATTATTGAGGAGAGTTATGACTCCAACCATGGGATCATAAATATTAATCCATCATAATGTTCGACACAGTCTGCTTTACATGATTCAGGTAGATTCCATAGAATCCTAGACACCTAAAATGTCCTAATGACGTCCCCTCCCCTTTTAAAATGTAAATTTTGTGTTCTTTTTTTATCGAAATTTAGAAAATACAGGAGTGTTATGACTCTAACCATGGCATCCTAAATATTAATACATCAAAATGTTTGCAATAATCTCCTTTACTAGATTCAGTTGGGTACCAGAAATTTCTTGTGACTTAAAATTTCCTAAACAGCACCCATTTAAAGAAGTCAAATATTTACGTATTTTTGGTTGAATTTTAAAAAATTGAGGAGCGTTACGACTCCAACTATGACATCTTAAATATTAATACATCAAAATGTTCACAACAGTCTCTTCTAAGATATTCACTTTGGACCCAGACAACATTTCCTGACACCAAAAATGTCTTAATCAGCAACCCTATAAAAATTGAATTTTGTGTTTTTTATGGTAATTTAGAAATTTATGGAGTAGTACGAATCAAACCATGGGATATTAAATATTAATACACATTTTAGAGGACTAGAAATGTTCAAGATATTTCTAGTCCTCTAAAATGTACCAAACCATAATTCCTTAAAGTATTAAACTTTTGTTTTTCTATTGGATTTTAGAAAATTGAGGAGAGTTATGATTCCAAGAATTTGATCTTATATATTAATACATCATATTGTTCACAACAGTATCCTCTACAAGATTCCCTTTGGTTCCAGAAATTTCCAGTCTCCTAGATTGTTCTAATCAGCCCCCCCCCTTTTTTTAAGAATTTAAATTTTTGTGTCTTTTTGGTCTGATTTTAGATAATTAAGCAGTTCTACCTCTAAAACCATGGAATATTAAATATTGACACATCACAATGTTCGCAATAGTGACCTCTACAATATTCACTTTGGTTCAAGACATTTCTATTTATCTAAAATGTCCTAATAACACCCCCCACCTCTAGAAAGTATTAAATTTTGGTTTTTATTTTTTGTCAGATTTTAGAAAATAGAGGAGTGTTATGATTCCAACCATGATATCTTATATATTAATACATCAAAATTTTTGCAATAATCTCCCCTACAAGATTCAGTCTGAGTCGAGACTTTTCTTGACACCTAAAAAGTCTTAATCACCATTCCCATAAAAAGTTAATTTTATGTTTTTTTATTGTATTTTAGAAATTTGAGGAAATTTACGACTCTTACCATTCGATATTAAATATTAATACAAAATATTTGCAATGGTTTCTTCTACAAGATTCAGTTTGGTTCCAGACATTTCCTGACACCTAAATGTCTTAATCAGCAACCGTATAAAAATTTAATTTTGTGTTTCTTATGGTATTTTAGAAAGTTAAGGAGAGTTACGAATCAAACCATGGGATATGGAATATTAATACACCAAAATGTTCGCCATAGTCTCCTCTACAAGATTCAATCTATTGCCAGACATTTTTAAACACCCAAAATGTCCTTATCACGACCCCCGACTTTTTAAAAAGTCAATTTTGATTTCTTTTTGATTGAATTTTAGAAAAATAAGGAGGGTTCTAACTCTAAAAATGGGATTTTAAATATTTATGCATCAAATTATTCGCAATAGTCTCCTCTAACGATTCACTTTGGTTCCAGAAATTTCTGGTCTACTAAAATGTTCTAATCCCCCTAACCCCTTTTTAAGAAATCAAATTTTTCTGTCTTTTTCGATGGATTTCAGAAAATTTATGATTGATACGACTTCAACATTGGGATCTTAATTACTAATACATCAAAATATTCGCAATAATGTCCTCTATAATATTCAGTTTAGTTCAAGACATTTCTAGTCTTCTAAAATGTCCGTTTTTTTTTTGTTTTTTTTATCGTATTTTAGGAAATTGACAAGTGTTATGATTCCAACCACGAGATGTGATATATTAATACATTAAAATGACTTCAATAGTCTCTTCTGTGAGATTCAGTTTGGTACCAGAAATTTCCTGACACCTAAAATGTCTTAATCAGCAACCCTATAAAAATTTAATTTTGTATTTTTTATAATATTTTAGAAAGTTGAAGAGTGCTACGCATCAAACCATGGGATACTAAATATTAATACATCAAAGTGTTCTCAATAATCTCCTCTAAAAGATTTAGTTTCGTTCAAGACATTTCTTGTCCTCTAAAATGTAATAAACCACCCCTATTTAAAGTATTAAACTTTAGTTTTTTTATTGAATTTTAGATAATTTAGGGGAGTGTTATGATTCCAACCATTTGATCTTATATATTAATACATCAAATTGTTCACAACCGTCTCCTCTACAAGATTCAGTTTGATTCCAGAAATTTCCAGTCTCCTAAAATGTCCTAATCACCCTCCTCCCTTTTAAAGAATTCAAATTTTTCTGTTTTTTTGATGGATTTCAGAAAATTTATGAGTGATATGACTCTAACCATGGTATCTAAAATATTAATACATCAAACTGTTTGCATCAGTCTCCTCTACAAGATTCAGATTGGTTCCACAGATGTCTATTGTTTAAACTGTCCTAATCTGCCCCCTCCCCCATTTTTTAAGAATTCAAATTTTTGTGTCTTTTTGGTCTGATTTTCAAAAATTGAGGAGTGCTACGACTACAACCATGGGATATTAAATATTAATACATCAAAATGTTTGCAATAGTGTCCTTTACGAAATTCAGTTTGGTTCAAGACATTTTTAGTCTTCTAAAATGTCCGTATATCCCCGGCCCCATTATAAAGTATTAAAATTTCGTTTTTTACCGTATTTTAGGAAATTAAGGAGTGTTATGATTCCAACCATGGGATTTTATATATTGATACATCAAAATGTTTGTAATAGTCTCGTCTTCAAGACTCAGTTTTGTTCCAGTAATTTCTTTACACTCAAAATGTCTTAATCACCGACCCTATAAAAAGTCAATTTTGTGATTTTTTTTTATTGTATTTTAGAAAGTTGATAAGTATTACGATTCCAACCATGGGCTATTAAATATTAATGCATCAAAATGTTTGCAATAATCTCCTCTGAGAGATTCAGTTAGATAGACATTTCCAAACACCTAAAATGTCTTTATCACCCCCCCCCCTTTTTAAAACTCAATTTTGAGTTATTTTTTTTATCGAATTTTAGTAAAATAAAGGGGATTGTTCTGACTCTATCCATTGGATTTTAAATATTAATACATCAAAATGTTCGCAATAGTCTCCTCCTCAAGATTCAGTTTGGTACCAGATATTTTTAAACACCTAAAATGTCCTTATCATGCCTCCCCCCTTTTTTTTAAAAGTCAATTTTGATTTCTTTTTAATCGAATTTTAGAAAAATAAGGAGGGTTTTGACTCTAAAAATGGGATTTTAAATATTAATACATCAAATTGTTCGCAATAGACTCCTCTAAGGATTCACTTTGGTTCCAGAAATCTCTGGTCTAATAAAATATTCTAATCACCCTCCCCCCTTTTAAAGAAATCAAATTTTTCTGTCTTTTAGGATGCATTTTAGAAAATTAATGAGTGGTACGACTACAACCATGGGATCTTAAATATTAATACGTAAATATGTTTGCATTAGTCTCCTCTACAAGATTCAGTTTGGTTCCTCACATCTTTATCGTTCTAAAGTGCCCTTATCTGCTAGCCCACATTTTAAGAATTCAAATTTTTGCGTAATTTTGGTCTGATTTTAGATAATTGAGGAGTGATACCCTTCCAAACTAGGGATCTTAAATATTAATACATCAAAATGTTCGCAGCAGTATTCTCTATGAGATTCAATTTGGTACCAGACATCTCTAGTGTTCTAAAATGTACTAATCAGCCCCCCCCCCCTTTTTTAAGAATTTAATTTTTGTGTCTATTTCGTTGGATTTTAGATAATTAAGGAGTGCTACACTATAAACCATGGGATGTTAAATATTAATACATCAAAATGTTCGGAAAATTCTCCTCTACAAAATTCAGTTTGTGATTCAAAAGATTTCTAGCCCTTTAAATTGTCCTAATATCCCCTCTTTAAAGCATTAAACTTTTTTTTTATCGGATTTGAGGATATTGAGGAGAGTTATGATTCCAACACTATAGGATCTTAAATATTAACACATCAAAATGTTTGCAATATTCTCATTTACAGGATTCAGTTTGATTTCAAACATTTCTTTACACCTAAAATATCCTAATCATCCTTCCTTTTAAAGAAATCAAATATTTCGGTCTTTTTGTGTTGATTTTAGATATGTGAAGAGTGATACGACTCTAACCGAGGGATCTTAAATATTAATACATCAAAATGTTCGCATCAGTGTCCTCTACGTGATTCAATTTGGTTCCAGATATTCTCTAGTTAATGTCCTAATCAACCCCACCCTTTTTTTAAAATTTAAATTTTTGTACCCTTTTGGTTGGATTTTAGTAAAGTGAGGAATGCTACAACTTTAACCATGGGATCTTAAATATTGATACATCAAAATATTTACAACAGTCTCCTCTACAATATTCATTTTGGTTCCAGACATCTCTATATTCTAAAATGTCCAAATCAGCCCCCCCTTTATTTTAAGAAAATTTTTTATGTCTTTTTGTTCGGATTTTAGAAAATTGAGGATTGCTACAACTTAAACCATGGGATGTTAAATATTAATACATTAAACGTTTTGCAATATTCTCGTCTACAAGATTCAGTTTGATTTAAGACATTTCTAGTCTGGTTAAATGTCCTAATACCCCCTTATAAAGTATTAAACTTTTCTTTTTTTACCGGATTTTTTGAAATAGAGGAGTGTTATGATTCGTACTATGGGATCTTAAATATTAATACATCAAAATGTGCGCAACAATCATTTCTACAAGATTCAGTTTGGTACAAGACATTCCTAGTCCTCTAAAATGTCCTAATCAGCCCCCAATATTTTAAGATTTAAATATTTGTGTCTTTTTGGTTGGAATTTAGAAAATTGAAGAGTGCTATGACTCTAACTATGGTATCTTAAATATTAATACATCACAATATTCGCTAAAGTCTCCTGTACAATATTTAATTTGGTTCCAGACTTCTCCAGTCTTCTAAAATGGCGAAATCAGCCCACCACTTTTTAAGATTTCAAATTTTTGTGTCTTTTTGGACGGATTTCAGAAACTCGAGGAGTGCTACAGCTTAAACAATGGGATCTTAAATATTAGTACATAAAATGTTCGCAGAAGAGTCCTCTACAAGATTCAATTTGGTTCCAGACATCTATAGGTTCTAAAATGTCCTAATCAAACCCGTCCTTTTAAAGTATTCAATTTTTATCGGTCTTTTTGATTTGATTTCAGATAATTCGGAAGGGATACGACTCCAACCATGGGATCTTAAATATTAACACATTAACATGTTTGCATCAGTGTCTTCTGCAAGACTGAATTTCGTTCCAAACATCTCTTGTTTCTAAAATGTCCTAATCATCCCCCCTTCTTTAAGGATTCAAATTGTTTTTGTATTTGTTCGGATTTTAGAAAATTGAGGAATGCACAGACTCTAACCATATGATCTTAAATATTAATACATCAAAATGTGCGTCAAAATCTCCTCTACAAGATTCAGTTTGGTTCAAGACATTTCTAGTCATTTAAAGTGTCCAAATCTGCCCACCTTTTTTAAGAATTTAAATTTTTGTGTCTTTTTGTTTGGAGTTTAGAATATTGCAGAGTGCTATGACTCTAACCATGGTATCTTAAATATTAATACATCAAAATTTTCGCATAATTCTCCTCTACAATATTCAATTTGTTTCCAGACATCTCTAGTCTTTTAAAATGGCGAAATCAACCCCCACACCTTTTTTAAGAGTTCAAATTTTTGTGTCTTTTTGGTCGGAGTTTAGAAAATTGAGGAGTGCTTAACAATAGTATCTTAAATATTAGTACATCAAAATGTTTGCAAGAGTATCCTATACAAGATTCAGTTTGGTCTCAAATATCTGTAGTTTCCTAAAATGTCCTAATCACCCGCCACCATTTTGAAGAATTTAAATTTTTGTGTCTTTATGTTTGGATTTTAGAAAATTAAGAAATACTACGAAACCAACCTTGGGATCTTAAATATTAATTCATCAAAATAATTGCATTTGTCTCTTCGTCAGCATTCAGTTTGGTTCCAGACATTTCTTTACAACAAATATATCCTAATCATCCCCTATAAAAGTGAATTTTGTGACTTTTTGATTGTATTTTAAAAATCGAGGATGGTTATGACTCCATCCATGGGATCTTAATAATTAGTACATCAAAATGTTCGCAACAGTCTCCTCTACAAGAATCAGTTTAACTCAAGACGTTTCTAGTCGCCTAAGATGTCCTAATCGTGGCCCTCCCTTTTAAAAGTCAATTTTGTGTTTTTTGATTGAATTTTAGAAAAATGAGGAGTGTTATGACTGAAAACATGAGATCTTAAATAATAATACATCAAAATGTTATGATTCTAACCATGAGATCTTAATTAATAATACATCAAAATTTTTTTATTCTAACCATAGGATCTTAAGTATTAAAACATGAAAATATTGGCAAGACACTCGTCTACAAGATTCAGTTTGGTTCAAGACATCTCTCGTTACATAAAATGTCTTGATCACCCCCTTTAAAAAGGTCAAATATTTGTGTCTTTGTTTTCGGATTTTAGAAAATTGAGGAGATATATGACACAAACAATGGGATCTTAAATATTAATACATCAAAATATGTTTGCAACAGTATCCTCTACAAGATTCAGTTTGGTTCCAGACAACTCAAGACAACTGAAATTTTCTAATCACCATCCCTTTTAAAGAAATGAAATTTTTTAATCTTTTTGGTCGAATTTTAGAAAATTGAGGAATGCACTTACTCCAACCATAGGCTCTTAAATATTAATACATCAAAATGTTCGCAACAGTCTCTTCTAAAAGATTCAGTTTTGTTCAAGATATTTCTAGGCCTCTAAAATGTCCTATTAACCCATCTCTGTAAAGTATTATACTTGTTTTTTTATCGTATTTTAGGAAAT
This sequence comes from Latrodectus elegans, assembly GCA_030067965.1. Lineage (NCBI taxonomy): Eukaryota > Metazoa > Arthropoda > Arachnida > Araneae > Theridiidae > Latrodectus > Latrodectus elegans. The sequence goes on from CM057821.1 coordinate 532,606, forward strand.
TAAGGAGTTTTATTAATCAACCATGGGATATTAAATATTAATTCATCAAAATGTTCGTAAAAGTCTCCCCTACAAGATTCACTTTGGTAACAGACATCTCTAGCTCCTAAATAATCCTAATCACTCCCCTTTATTGAATGAAAATATTTCGGTTTATTTAGTTCTATTTTAGATAATTGAAGTGATATGACTCTAACAATGGCATCTTAAATATTAATACATCAAAATTTTCGTAACAGTCTTCTCTACAAGATTCAGTTTCGTTCAAGACATTTGAAACTCTAAAATGTCCCAATCTGCCCCTACCCTTTTTAAGAATTAAAATTTTTGTGTTTTTATGGTTGGATATTAGAAAATTGAGGAGTGCAAAGACTCTAAGCATGGGATCATAAATATTTATACAGCAAACTGTTCGCAACATTGTTCTCTACAAGATTCACTTTGGTTCCAGACATCTTTAGTCTTCTAAAATGTCCTAATCAGCCCTCCGACTTTTTATAAGAATTCAAATTTTTGTGTCTTTTTGGTCGGATTTTAGAAAATTTTGGAGTGCTACAAATTAAACCATTGAATGTTAAATATTAATACATCAAATTGTTTGGAACAGTCTCCTCTACAAGATTCAGTTTAGTCCCAGGCATCACTTGTCACCAAAATGTCCTAATTACCAAGATGCGCCTAAATGGTACGTGTGACTTCAGATTCCCACCAAGATGGACTTCAAAATTCCCTTATATCTGAACTATTTCCCAATATGTATACAAATAATTGATACAATTGAAAAGGAAATCACATTTCCAGACAAACTGTATTATTGATTTTATTACAAAAAATATGATTTATGAGAAAAACGCGATATCGAATAGTGCGGACAAATGGTACATGTGACTTCAGATACCCACCAAGATTGACTTCAAAATTCCCTTATATCTTAAAAAATGCCCTTTATGTATATAAATAAAAGATACATTTTAGTAGTAAATCACATTTCTAGGCTAACTGTAATATGGGTTTTTTTTATAAAAAATATATTTTACGATAAAAAAGAGAGAGAGAGAGAGTTTTCCTATGGAGAGCCCAAGTAACACAAAGCATCCGCTTTTCCCGATTAAATGAAGCAGATTTTGAGTTATTTCAAAATTTACTCAAAATCTGCATTAATTTCTAGTTTATGAAAAATCAAATGGTTTCATTTGGTTGTAAATCACATTCAAAAACTAACTTTGGTATTCACTTTATTATAAAAAATTTATTTTATGAGACAAAAGGATATCGTAGTTTTTCTATGGTGCACCAAAGTAATACAAGTGATCCCCTTTTTGCTGATTACGATAATTAAAAAATTTACTCAAAATCTGCAAAAATTTTCGGTTTATGGACAATCAAATGGTTTCATTTATTAGTAAATCACATTCTAAGAATAACTGTGGTATTCATTTTATTATAAAATATATATTTTATGAGAAAAACAGATATCGTGGTGCGACAATATGTTACGTGTGATTTCGGATTCCAACTAAGATTCACTTCAAAATTTCTTTATATCTTAGAAAATGCCCAATGTGTATATCAATTAATGATTCAATTTAGTAGTAAATCAAATTTCTAGACTAACTGTGGATTTGGTTTTATCATAACCAATATCTTTTAAGAGTAACATGAGTTTTTCTATGGTGCACCCAAGTAATACAAATGATCCCCTTTTCCCGATTACGCTAATTTCAAAATTTACTCAAAATCTGCATTAATTTACTATGTATGGACAATCAAATTGTTTCATTTATTAGTAAATGACTTTCTGAGACTAACTGTGGTATTCATTTTATTATAAAAAATCTATTTTATGAGTAAAAAGCGATATCGTATGGTGTGCCCATATGGTATGTGTGACTTCAGATTACAACCAAGATTGACTTAAAAATTCCCTTATATTCTAAAAAATACCATTAATGTATACAAATAAATGATACAATTTAGTTGTAAATCACTTTTCTGGAAAATTTGTGGTATTGGATTTATTATAAAAAATATATTTTACGAGAAAAAGGAGTTTTTCTCTATAGTGCGCTGAAGTAACACAAATGATCCCCTTTTCCCGATTACACTAAATTAAAATTTTACTCAAAATTTGCATAAATTTCCTTTGTATGGACAATCAAATAGTTTCATTTAGTAGTAAATGACTTTGTAAGACTAACTGTGTTATTTATTTTTTATAAAAATATGTTTTATGAGAAAAAAATAAATATCGTATGGTGCGCCCATATGGTATGTGTGACTTCAGATTCACACCAAGATTGACTTCAAAATTCCCTTATATCTTAAAAAATGCCCTTTAGGTATACAAATAAAAGATACAATTTAGTAGTAAATCACATTTCTAGACTAACTGTAATATTGGTTTTTTTTTTAAACATATATTTTACGAGAAAAATGAGATTTCCTATGCAGAGCCTAAGTAACACAAATCATCCCCTTTTTCCGATTAAATTAAGCAAATTTTGAGTTATTTGAAAATTTACTCAAAATATGCAATAATTTCTAGTATATGGAAAATCAAATGGTATCATTTGGTTTAAATCACATTTAAAAACTAACTTTGGTATTCACTTTATTATAAAAAATTTATTTTATGAGAAAAAATGATATCGTGTGGTGCGCCCATGGGATCTTAAATACTAATACATTAAAATGTTTGCATCAGTGTGTTCTACAAGACTGAGTTTCGTTCTAAACATCTCTAGTTTCTAAAATGTCCTAATCAGCCCCCCTTCTTTAAGGATTCAAATTTTTGTTTCTATTTTTTCGGATTTTAGAAAAGTGAGGAATGCACCGACTCTATCCATAGGATCTTAAATATTAATACATCAAAATGTGCGCAAGTATCTCCTCTAATAGATTCAGTTTGGTTGAAGACATTTCTAGTCCTTTAATATGTCCTAATCAACCTCCCTTTTTTAAGAATTCAAATTTTTGTGTCTTTTTATTTGGATTTTAGGAGATTGAAGAGTGCTATGACTCTAACCATGATATCTTAAATATTACTGATGACTTCCTCTTATTCCCTCACATCACCCAATGACTTCTTCTTATTCCCTCACATCACCCAATGACTTCTTCTTATTCCCTCACATCAAAAATAAATTACGTGGACAACGATTTTCGACCCCCGAAGAAGCGGTTGATACATTCAAAACGCATGTTTTGGAGTTACCTCAATCGGACTGGAAAAAGTGCTTTGAAAATTGGTTCAAACGCATGCAAAAGTGTATTGATCATCATGGAGAATATTTTGAAAAACAATAAAACGAATTTTGATCCTACATATTTGTTTTTTCATTATTAGGCCAGAAATATAAATAGCAACCCTCGTAATTCATCAAAATATTCGCAAAAGTCTCCTCTATATTAGTAAAAAGTTTGCAAGAGTATCCTATACAAGATTCAGTTTGGTCCGAAACATCATTAGTTTCCTAAAATGTCCTAATCTACCCCCACGATTTTGAAGAATTTAAATTTTTGTGTCTTTATGGTTGGATTTTAGAAAATTAAGAAGCACTACGACACTAAAAATGGGATCTTAAATATTAATACATCACAATGTTTGCAATAGTCTCCTCTACAAAATTCAGCTTGGTTCCAGACATCTGTATTCTTCTAAAATGTCCTAATCAGCCACCCTTTTTGAATAATTCTAATTTTTGTGTCTTTCTGGTCGGATTTTAGAAAATTTAGAAGAGCTAGGAATCCAACCATGGGATCTTAAATATTAATACATCAAAATAATTGCAATTGTCTCCTCTTCAGCATTCAGTTTGGTTCCAGACATTTCTTTTCATCAAAGTTGTCCTAATCACCCCCCTATAAAAGTGAATTTTGTAACTTTTTGATTGCATTGAGGAGTGTTATGACTCCATCCAGGGGATCTTAAATATTAGTACATCAAAATGTTCGCAACAGTCTCCTCTACAAGAATCAGTTTAGCTCAAGACCTTTCTAGCAACTAAAATATCCTAATCAGCCCCCTCTCTTTTTAAAGAATTCTAATTTTTGTGTCTTTTTGGCCACATTTTAGATAATTGAGGAGTGCTGCAACTCCAACCATAGGATCTTAAATAATACTACATTGAAATGTCACAACAGTCTCCTCTACAAGATTCACTCCGGTTCCAAACATTTCTACTCACCTAAAATGTAGCAATCACCACCCTCTAAAAAGTTAATTTTGTGCTATTTTTGAACGAATATAAGAAAAATGGGGAGTGTTATGGCTCTAACACCATGGGATCTTAAATATTAAGACATCAAAATGTTCTCAAGAGTCTCCCCTACAACATTCAGTTTGGTTCAAAATATTTCTAGTCCTCTAAAATGTTCTAATAACCCACCCTGTTTAAATTATTATACTTTTGTGTTTTTATCGGATATTAGGAAATTGAGGAGTGTTATGATTCCAATCATGTGATCTTAAATATTAATACGTCCAAATGTTGGCAATATTCTCTTCTAATAGATCCATTTTAGTTCCAGATATTTCTATCAACTAAAATGTACAAATCAGCCCCACCGTTTTAAAAAATCAATTTAGAGCTCTTTTGATCGAATTCTAGAAAATTGAGGATTGTTATGATTCTAACCATAGGATCTTAAGTATTAAGACATGAAAATATTGGCAAGAGTCTCGTCTACAAGATTCAGTTTTGGATAAAGACATCTCTCGTTACATAAAATGTCCTAATCACCCCCCTTTAAAGAAGTCAAATATTTGTGTCTTTGTGGTCGGATTTTAAAAAATTGTGGAGAGATATGACACCAGCCGTGGGATCTTAAATATTAATACATCAAAATGTCTGCAACAGTCTCCTCTACAAGATTCAGTTTGGTTCCAGACACCTCAAGACATCTGAAATGTTCTAATCACCATCCTTTTAAAAGAAATCAAATTTTTGTGTCTTTATGTTCAGATTGCAGATAATTGAGGAGTGAGTTTGGATCCAGACATTTATAGTCACTTAAAATTTCCTAATCAACCCCATCCCTTTTAATGAAGTCAAATTTTTATGCCTTTTCGGGCAAATATTAGAAAAAGCAATAGTGTTGCGACTCCAACCAGTGGATCTTAAATATTTATGCATCAAAATATTCACAACAATCAGCTCTACAAGATTAACTTTTGTCCCAGACATCTGTAGGTTCCTAAAATGTCCTAATCACCACCCCCCCTTTTAAAGAAATTAAATTTTTCGGTCTTTTTGGTTGGATTTCAGATAGTTGAAGAATGATATGTCTCTAACCATGGGATCTTAAATATTAATACCTTAAGATTTTCGCAAATCATTCCTCTATGAGATTCAATTTGGTTAAAGATATCTATAGTCCTCTATAATGTACTAATAAGCCCCCCCTTTTTTAAATTCAAATTTTAATGTCTTTTTAGTCGGAATTTCTGAAATTTCTGAGAAGAGCTACGACTCCAATCATAGGATCTTAAATATTAAGACATGAAAATGTTCGCAAAAGTTTCCTCTACAAGATTCAGTTTGATTCAAGACATTTCTAGACATCTAAAATTTCCTAATACTCTCTGTAAAGTATTAGACTTTTTTTTTTATCGAATTTTGGGTAATTGAGGAGTTTTATGATTCCAACCATGGGAACTAAAAATTAATACATCAAAATGTTTGCAATGGGCTCCTCTTTAGGATTCACTTTGGTTCCAGACATTTCTTGACCCCTAAAATGTCTTAATTTCCATCACATAAAAGTGAATTTGTGTCTTTTTGATTCTATTTAAAAAAATTTAGGAGTATTTTGATTCCAACTAGGCGATCTTAAATATTGATACATCAAAATATTCGGAGCAGTCTACTCTACAAGATTTAGTTTGCCTCCAGACATTTCAAATCAATTAAAGTGACCTAATCACGCCCCCCTTTTTTTAAGAATTCAAATTTTTGTGTCTTTTTGGTTGCATTCTTTAAAACTGAGGAGTGTTACGACTCCAACCATGGGATCTTATATATTATTACATCAAAATTTTCGCAACATTCTTTTCTACATGATTCTGTTTGGTTCCAAATATTTCTATACCCTTAAAATGTCCTAATGAGAATCCTATTTAAGAATTAAAATTTTTGTGTCTTTTGGTCGGATTTTAGATATTTGAGGATTGCTTCAACTTGTACCATGGGAGTTTAAATGATAATACATAAAAACGTTTGCAACTGTGTGCTCTATGATATTAAATTTGGTTCCTGACATCTCTAGTCTTCTAAAATGTTCTAATCATCCCTCCTTTTTACGTATACAAGTATATTATACAATATAGTAGTAAATAACATATCTAGTTTAATTGTGGTATTGGTTTTATTATACAAAATACATTTTACGAGAAAAATGAGTTTTAATATAGTGCGCCCAAGTAACACAAATGATTTCCTTTTCCCGATTACGCTAATTTAAAAATTTACTCAAAATCTGCATTAATTTTTAGTTTATGAAAAATCAAATGGTTTTATTTGGTAGTAAATCACAATCAAAGACTAACTTTGGTATTCATTTTATTATAAAAATATATTTTATGACATTAAAGGATATCGTTTGGAGCGCCCATATTGTCCATGTGACTTCAGATTCCAACTAAGATTAACTTCAAAATTCCATTATATCATAGAAAATGCCCAGTACGTATACAAATATATGATCGAATTTCGTAGTAAATGACATTTCCAGATTAACTGAAGAATTAGTTTTATTAAGCAAAATACATTTTACGAGAAAAATGAGTTTTCCTATAGTACGCCCAAGTCACACAAATGATCTCCTTTTCCCGATTACGCTAATTTCAAAATACACTCAAAATCTGCATAAATTTTAGGTTTATGGACACTCAAATGGTTTCATTTAGTAGTGCATCACATTCTAAGACTAACTGTGATATTCATTTTATTATAAAAACACATTTTATAAGTAAAAAGTGATATCGTTTGGTGCGCGCTTATGGTACGTGTGATTTCAGATTCCCACCTAGATTGACCTCATAATTCCCTTATGTATGAAAAAATTCCCAATATGTATACAAATAATTGATACAGTTGAGCAGGAAATCACATTTCTAGACAAACTGTGGTATTGATTTTACTATAAAAAATATGTTTTATGAGAAAAAAGCAATATCAGATGTGGAGCCCATATCGTACGTCTGACTTATGATTCCCACCAAAATTGAATTAAAAATTCCCTTATATCTTAAAAAATACCACATATATATACATATAAATGATACAATTTAATAACAAAACACATTTCGAGACTAACCGAGGTATTGGTTTTATTATAAAAAATACATTTTACAAGAAAAATGAGTTTTTCAATAGTGTGCCCAAGTAGCAAAAATGATCTCCTTCTCCCGATTACGCTAATTTCAAAATTTACTCAAACTCCGCATAAATTTCATGTTTATGGACAATAAAAAGGTTTCATTTAGTAGTAAATCACATTCTAAGACTAACTGTGGTATTCATTTTATTATAAAAATATATTTTATGAGAAAAAGAAATTTTGTTTGGTGCGCCCATATGGTACGTGTGACTTCAGATTCCAACCAAGATTGACTTCAAAATTCCTTTAAATCATAGAAAATTCCCAGTACGTATACAAATAAATTATTGAATTTAGTAGCAAATCTCATTTCCTGATTAACTGTGGAAGTGGTATTATCATAAAAAATACATTTTACGATAAAAATGAGTTTTTCTATGGAGCACCAAAGTAATACAAGTGATCCCCTTTTTGCTGATTACGATAATTAAAAATTTTACTCAAAATCTGCAAAAATTTTCGGTTTATGGACACTCAAATGGTTTCATTTATTAGTAAATCACATTCTAAGACTAACTGTGGTATTGGTTTTATTATAAAATATATATTTCATGAGAAAAAAGAGATATCGTGGTGCAACAATATGTTACGTGTGATTTCGGATTCCAACTAAGATTGACTTCAAAATTCCTTTATATCTTAGAAAATGCCCAGTGTCTATACCAATTAATGATTCAATTTAGTAGTAAATCAAATTTCTAGACTAACTGTGGATTTGGTTTTATCATAACCAATAACTTTTAAGAGTAACATGAGTTTTTCTATGGTGCACCCAAGTAATACAAGTGATCCCCTTTTCCCGATTACGCTAACTTCAAAATTTACTCAAAATCTGCATTAATTTACCATGTATGGACAATCAAATGGTTTCATTTATTAGTAAATGACTTTCTGAGACTAACTGTGGTATTCATTTTATTATAAAAAATCTATTTTATGAGAAAAAGCGATATCGTATGGTGTGCCCATATGGTATGTGTGATTTCAGATTACAACCAAGATTGACTTAAAAATTCCCTTATATCTTAAAAAATGCCCTTTATGTATACAAATAAAAGATACAATTTAGTAGTAAATCACATTTCTAGACTAACTGTAATATTGGTTTTTTTTTAAACATATATTTTACGAGAAAAATGAGATTTCCTATGGAGAGCCCAAGTAACACAAATCATCCCCTTTTCCTGATTAAATTAAGCAGATTTTGAGTTATTTGAAAATTTACTCAAAATCTGCAATAATTTCTAGTATATGGAAAATCAAATGGTTTCATTTGGTTTAAATCACATTTAAAATCTAACTTTGGTATTTACTTTATTTTAAAAAATTTATTTTATGAGAAAAAAGGATATCGTGTGGTGCACCCATATTGTACGTGTGACTTCAGATTCAAACTAAGATTAACTTCAAAATTCCTTTATATCATAGAAAATGCCCTTTTCATATGCAAAAAAATGATTGAATTTCGTAGCAAATCTCATTTCCAGATTAAAAGTGGAATTGATTTTATTATAAAAAATGCATTTTAGGAGAAAAATGAATTTTTCTATGGTGCACCAAAGTAATACAAGTGTTTCCCTTTTTGCCGATTACGCTAATTTCATATTTTACTCAAAATCTGCTACAATTTCCAGTTTATGGACAATCAAATGGTTTCATTTTATAATACATCACATTGTAAGACTAACTGTGGTATTCATTTTATTATAATAAATACATTTTTTTATGAGAAAAAAATCATTTTGTGTGGTGCACCCAAATGGTACGTGTGACTTCAGATTCCCACAAAGATTAACTTCCAAATTCCCTTATATCTTATACAATTCCCATTATGTATACAAATGATTGATACAATTTAGTTGTAAATCCCAGTTTTAGACAAACTGTGGTACTGGTTTTTTTATAAATAATATATTTTGCGAGAAAAATGAGTTTTGCTATAGAGCGCCCAAACAACACAAATGATCCTCTTTTCTCGATTACGCTGATTTCAATATTTACTCAAAATCTGTATAAATTTACCATGTATGGACAATCCAATGGTTTCCCTTATTAGTAAATCAAATTCTTAGACAAACTGTGCTATTCATTTTATTATAAAAAATACATTTTATGAGAAAAAAGGGATATCGTATGGTGCGACTGTATGGTACGTATGACTTCAGATTCCCACCAAGATAGACTTCAAAATTCCCTTATATTCTAAAAAATACCATTAATGTATACAAATAAATGATACAATTTATTAGTAAATCTATTTCTAGAATATTTGTTGTATTGGTTTTATGATAAAAAATATATTTCACGAGAAAAACGAATTTTTCTATAGGTCGCCGAAGTAACACAAATGATCCCCTTTTTCCGATTACACTAAATTAAAATTTTACTCAAAATCTGCATAAATTTCCATTGTATGGACAATCAAATAGTTTCATTTAGTAGTAAATGACTTTGTAAGACTAACTTTGTTATTTATTTTTTATAAAAATATGTTTTATGAGAAAAAAATAAATATCGTATGGTGCGCCCATATGGTAGCTGTGACTTCAGATTCCCACCAAAATTGATTTCAAAATTCCTTTATATCTTAGAAAATTCCAAGTATGTATACAAATAAAAAATACGAATTATTAGATAATCACATTTCAAGACTAACTGAGGTTTTTATTTTATTATAAAAAATATATTTTACGAGGCAAATGAGTTTTTCAATAGTGCGCCCAAGTAACACAAATCATTTCCTTTTTCCGATTACGCTAATTTCAAAATTTACTCAAAATCTGCAAAAATTTACTGTGTATGGACAATGAAATGGTTTCATTTATTAGTAAATCACATTCTAAGACTAACTGTGGTATTTATTATAAAAATATATTTTATGAGAAAAAAGGGATATCGTATGGTGCAACCATATGATACTTGTGACTTCAGATACCCAAAAGATGGACTTCAGAATCCCTTATATCTTAAAAAATGCCCTTTATGTTTACAAATAAAATATACAATTTAGTAGAGTAAATAACATTTCTACACTAACTGTAATATTGGTTTTTTTATGAAACATATATTTTACGAGAAAAATGAGATTTCCTATGGAGAGACCAAGTAACACAAATCATCCCCTTTTCCCGATTAAATTAAGCAGATTTTGAGTTATTTCAAAATTTACTCAAAATCTGCATTGATTCCTAGTTTATGGAAAATCAAATGGTTTCATTTGGTTGTAAATCTCATTCAAAAACTAACTTTGGTATTCACTTTATTATAAAAAATTCATTTTATGAGAAAAAACGATATCGTGTGGTGCGCCCATATTGAACGTGTGACTTCAGATTTCAACTAAGGTTAACTTCAAAGATCCTTTATATCATAGAAAATGCCCAGTACATATGCAAAAAAATGATTGAATTTCGTAGCAAATCTCATTTCCAGATTAACTGTGGAATTGGTTTTATTATAAAAAATGCATTTTAGAAGAAAAATGAATTTTTCTACGGTGCACCAATATAATACAAGTGATCACCTTTTGCCGATAACGCTAATTTCAAAATTTACTCAAGATCTGCATAAATTTCTGGTTTATAGACAATCAAATGGTTTCATTTAGTAGTAAATCACATTTTAAGACTAACTGTGGTATTCCTTTTATTATAAACTATATATTTTATGAGTAAAAAGGGATATCGTAAGGTGCGCCCATATGGTACGTGTGACTTCAGGTTCCCACCAAGATTGACCTCAAAATTCCCTTATATCTTAAACATTACACATAATGTATACAAATAAAAGATACAATTCAGTAATATATCCCATTTCTAGACAAACTGTTGTAGAGGTTTTATTATAAAAATACATTTTATGAGGAAAAGGCATATCGTGTGGTGCGCCCATATGGTATGTGTGACTTCAGATTACAACCAAGATTGACTAAAAAATTCCTTTATATCATAGAAAATGCTCGGTACGTATACAAATAAATGATTAAATTTCGTAGTAAATCACATTTTCAGATTAACTATGGAATTGGTTTTATTATAAAAATTATATTTATCGAGAAAATGGAGTGTTTCTATGATGCACCAATGTAATACAAGTGATCACATTTTCCCGATAACGCTAATTTCAAAATTTACTCTAAGCTCTGCATAAATTACTTGTTTATAGACAATCAAATGGTTACATTTAGTAGTAAATCACATTTTAAGATTAACTGTGGTATTCATTTTATTATAAAATATATATTTCATCAGAAAAAAGAGATTTTGTAAGGTGTTACCATATGGCACGTGTGACTTCAGATTCCCAGCAAGATTGACTTCAAAATTTCTTTATATTATAGAAAATGCCTGGTATATATACAAATAAATGATTGAATTTCGTAGTAAATCACATTTCCAGATTAACTGTGGAATTGGTTTTATTATAAAAATTACATTTTACGAGTAAAATGAGTTTCTCTATGGTGCACCAAAGTAACACCCATGATCCCCTTTTCCCGATTACGCTAATTTCAAAATTTACTCAAAATCTGCAAAAGTTTACCGTGTATGGACAATCAAATGGTTTTTTTTAATAGTAAATCACATTCTAAGACTAACCGTGGTATTCATTTTATTATAAAAAATATATTTTATGAGAAAAAAGAGATATCGTATGGTGCGACCATATGGTATGTGTGACTTCCCATTCCCACTAACATTGATCTCAAACTTCCCTTATATCTGAAAAAATTCCCAATATGTATACAAATAACTGATACAATTTAGTAGTAAATCACATTTCTAGACAAACTGCGGCATTCGTTTTTTTATAAATAATATATTTTACGAGAAAAATGAGTTTTTCTTTAGTACGCCCAAGTAAGACAAATGATCCCCTTTTCACGATTACGCTAATTTCAAAATTAACTTAAAATCTGCATAAATTTACCGTGTATGGACAATAAAATGTTTTCATTTATTAGTGAATGACATTCTAAGGCTAACTGTGGTATTCATTTTATTATAAAAATATATCTTATGAGAAAAAAGAAATATCGTGTGGTGCATCCATAAGGTACGTGTGTTTTTTTTTATCGATTTTAGGAAATTGAGGAGTGCTATGATTCCAACCATGAGATCTTATATACAAATACATCAAAATGTTTGCAATAGTCTCCACTGCAAGATTCAGTTCGGTTCCAAATATTTCTTGACATCTAAAATTTCTTAATCACCAACAATATAAAAATTTAATTTTGTGTTTTTTTATAGTATTTTAGAAAGTTCAGGAATGTTAAGAACCAAACAATGGGATATTAAATATTAATTTATCAAAATGTTCGCAATATTCTCCTCTACCAGATTCAATTTCGTTCAAGACATTTCTCGTCCTCTAAAATGTACTAAACCATCTCTTTTTAAAGTATTAAACTTTTGTTATTTTATTGTATTTTAGGAAATTGAGGAGAGTTATGATTCTAACAATTTGATCTTATATATTAATACATTAAATTGTTCGCAACAGTCTCCTCTACAAGATTCACTTTGGTTCTAGAAATTTCCAGTCAACTAAAATGTTCCTTTTAAAGATTTCAAAATTTTCTGTCTATTTGGCAGTGTTTTAGAACATTTATGTGAGTGATAGGACTCCAATCATGGCATCTTAAATATTAATACATCAAAATGTTTGCATCAGTCTCCTCTACAAGATTCAGTTTGGTTCCAGACATTTCCTCACACCTAAAATGTCTTAATCAGCAACACTATAAAAATTTAATTTTGTGTTTTTTATGGTATTTTAGAAATTTGTAGAGTGTTACGAATCAAACCATGGGATATTAAATATTATTACATCAAAATATTTTCAATAGTCTCATCTACATGATTCAGTTTTATTCCAGACATTTCCAGAAACCTAAAATGTCTTAATCACCCACCTAATAAAAAGTTTATTTGGTGTTATTTATTGTATTTCAGAAAGTCGATAAGTGCTATGACTCCTTCATTGGGCTATTAAATATTAATACATGAAAATGTTCGGAATGTTCTCCTCTGCAAGACTCAGTTCGGTACCAGACACTTCTAAACACCTAAAATGTCCTTATAAAAGCCTCCTTTTTAAAAAGTCAATTTTGAGTTCATTTTGATCGAAGTTTAGAAAAATAAGGAGGGTTCTGTCTCTAACCATGGGATTTTAAACATTAATAAAATAAATTGTTCGAAATAGTCTCCTCTACAACATTCAATATGGATCCAGAAATCTCTGGTCTACTAAAATGTTCTAATCACCCTCCCCCTTTTAAAGAAATTAATTGTTTCTTTTTTTTGGATGGATTTTAGAAAATTTATGAGTGATACGTCTCCAACCATGGGATATTAAATATTAATACATCAAAATGTTCGCAATAATATCGCCTACATTATTCAGTTTTGATCAAGATATTTCTAGGCTTCTAAAATGTCCTTTTAACCTCCCCCCTCTTTAAATTTTTAAATTCTGGTTTTTTTATCGGATTTTAGGAAATTGAGGAGTATTATGATTCCAACCTTGAGATCATATATATTAATACATCAAAATGTTTGCAATAGTCTACTCTACAAGTTTCAATTTGGTTCCAGACATTTCCTGACACCTAAAATGTCTTAATCAGCAACCCTATAAAAATTTAATTTTGTGTCTTTTTATGGTATTTTAGAAATTTGAGGAGTGTTAGGAATCAAACCATGGGATATTAAGTATTATTACATCGGTATGTTCTCAATAGTCTCCTCTACAAGATTCAGTTTCGTTCAAGACATTTCTAGTCATCTAAAATGTAATAAACCACCCCTCTTTATAGTATTAAACTTTAGTTTTCTTATTGAATTTTAGATAATTGTGGAGTCTTATGATTCCAACCATTTGATCTTATATATTATTACATCAAATTGTTCACAACAGTCTCATTAACAAGATTCACTTGTGTTCCAGAAATTTTTATTCTTCTAAAATGTCCTAATCGCCCTCCCCCTTTTAAAGAATTCAAACTTTTCTGTTTTTGGATAGATTTCAGAAAATTTATGAGTGATATGACTCTAACCATTGTATCTTAATTATTAATACATCAAAATGTTTGCATCAGTCTCCTCTTCAAGATTCAGATTGGTTCCACAGATGTGTAATGTTCTAAAATGTACTAATCAGCTCCCTCCCCCTTTTTTTAATAATTCAAATTTTTATGTTTTTTGGTCTGATTTTTGAAAATTGAGGAGTGCTACGACTCCAATTATTAATTATTAAATATTAATACATCAAAATGTTCGCAATAGTGTCATCTAAAAAATTCAGTTTGGTTCAAAACATTTCTAGACATCTAAAATGTCCTTATATCCCCCTCCCCCTTTATAATGTATTAAAACTTTGTTTTTTTATCGGATTTTAGGAAATTGAAGAGTGTTATGATTCCAACTATGAGATCTGGTATATTAATACATCAAAATGTTTGTAATAATCTCGTCTGCAAGACTCAGTTTTGTTCCAGACATTTCCAGTCCACTAAAATGTCCTAATTACCCTCCCCCTTTTAAAGAATTAAAAATTTCTGTTTTCTGGATGGATTTCAGAAAATTTATGAGTGATATGACTCTAACCATAGTATCTTAAATAATAATACAACAACATGTTTGTATCAGTATCCTCTACAAGATTCTGTTTGGTTCCACTCATCTCTATTTTTCTAAAATGTCCTTATAACCCCCCGTCTTTAAAGTATTTGTTTTTTTATCGGATTTTAGGAAATTGAGGAGTGTTATGATTCCAACCATGAGACCTTTTATATTAATACATCAAAATGTTTACAATAGTCTCCTGTAAAAGATTCAGTTTGGTTCCAGAGATTTTTTGACACCTCAAATGTCTTAATCGGCAACCCTATAAAAGTTTAATTTTGTGTTTTTTATGGTATTTTAGAAAGTTGAGGAGTGTTACAAATCAAACCATGGGATATTAAATATTAATACATCAAAATGTTTACAATAGCCTCCTCTGCAACATTCAGTTTCGATCAAGACATTTCTAGACATTTAAAATGTAATAAACCACCCCTCTTTAAAGTATTAAACTTTTGTTTTATATCGAATTTTAGGAAATTGAGGAGTGTTACGACGCTTACCATGGGATATTAAATATTAATACATCAAAATGTTTGCAATAGTCTCCTCTAAAAGATTCAGTTTGGTTTCAGACACTTCTTGTCACCTAAAATGTCTTAATCACCGACCCTATAAAAAGTTAATTTGGTGTATTTTTATTGTATTTTAGAAAGTCGATAAGTGCTACGACTCCAACCATGGTCTATTAAATATTAATTCATCGAAATGTTCGCAATAGTCTCCTCTAAGGATTTACTTTTTTTCCACAAATCTCTGGTTTCCTAAAATGTTCTAATCATCCTCACCCCTATTAAAGATATCAAATTGTTCTGTCTTTTTTGATGGATTTTAGAAATTTATGAGTCATACGACTCTAACCATGGTATCTTAAATATTAATACATCAAAATGTTTGCATCAGTCTCCTCTACAAGATTCAGTTTGGTCCCACAGATCTCTATTGTTTTAAATGTCCTAATCATCTCCCCCCTCTTTTTTTAAGAATTCAAATTTTTGTGTCTTTTTGGTCTGATTTTAGAAAATTGAGGATTGCTACGACCCCAACCATGGGATATTAAATATAAATACATCAAACTGTTTCTAAATGTCTCCTCTACAAGTTATAGTTGGGTGCCAGATATTTCTTGGTACCTAAAATGCCCTAATCACCCCCCACAAATAAATTTTGTGTATTTTAGATTGTATTTTAAAACATTTAGGACTGTTATGACTCCAAAAAAGGTATCTTAAAAATTAATACATTAAAATCTTCGCAACGGTCTCCTCTACAAGATATATATTTGGCTCCACACATTTCTAGCATATTAAAATGTCCTAATCACGCCCAACCCTTTTTAAAGAACTCAAGTTTTTGTGTGTTTTTGGTCGGATTTTAGATAATTGAAGAGTGCTACTACTTCAACCATGGGATCTTAAATATTAATACATCAAAATGTTCGCATCAGTGTCCTCTACGAGATTCAATTTGGTTTTATATATTCTCTTTTTAATGTCCTAATCAGGCCATCAATTTTTTTGGTTTGATTTTAGAAAATTGAGGAGTGCACAGCACCTAACTATAGGAACTTAAATATTAATACATCAAAATATTCGAAAAACTCTCCTCTACAAGATTAAATTTGGTTCAAGGTATTTCTTTTCGTCAAAAATGCCCTTATCAGACACCCTTTATTTAAGAATTCAAATTTTTGTTTCCTTTTGGTTTGGATTTTAATAAAGTGAGGGGAGTCCTACAACTCTAACCATGGGATCTTAAATATTAATACATAAAAATATTCGCAACATTCTCCTCTACAATATTCAATTTTGTTCCAGACATCTCTAGTCTTCTGAAATATCCAAATACACCCCCCGCCTTTATTTAAGAACTCAAATTTTTGTCTTTTTGGTAAGATTTTAGAAAATTGAGAAAAGCTACGAATACAACCATAGGATCTTAAATATTAATACATGAAAATGTTCGAAAAATTATCCTCTACTAAATTAAGTTTGATTCAAGACATTTCTGGCCTTCTTAAATGTTCTAATAACCACCTCTTTAAAGAAATAAACTTTTGTTTTTAATCATATTTTAGGAAAATGAGATGTGTTATGATTCCAACCATGGGATCTAAAATATTAATACATAAAAATGTTTGCAATAGTCACCTCTTTAGCATTCAGTTTGTTTCCAGCCATATCTTAACACCTAAAATGTCCTAATAACCCCCCCCCCCCATATAAGAGTGAATTTTGGGTCTTTTTGACTGTATTTTAGAAAATTAAAGAGTGTTATGACTCCAACCATGGGATTTTAAATATTAGTGTATCAAATGTTCTTAGAAATATCCACTAAAAGATTGAGTTTGGCTCCAGACATTTCTAGTCTTTTAAAGTGTCCTAATCAAACCCTCTTATAAAGAATTCAAATTTTTTGTTCTTTTTAAGAGAATTTTAGATATTTGAAGAGTGATACGATTCTAAGCATGGGATCTAAAATATTAATGCATCAAAATATTCGCTACAGTGTCCTTTATGAGATTCAAATTGTTTCTAGAAATCTCTAGCCTTCTAAAATGTCCTAATCAGACCCCCCCCCCTTTTTAAAAAATTCAAATTCTTGTGTCTATTTGGTCGGATTTTTATAATTGAGGAGAGCACTGACTAAAACCATAGGATCTTAAATATTAATACATCAAATTGTTCTTAAAAGTCTCCTCTACAATATTTAGTTGGGTGCCAGACATTTCTTGCTACCTAAAATGTCCTAATCACCCACCCCCTTTAAAATAAATTTTGTGTATTTTGATATTTTATTTAAAAAATTTAGGACTGTTATGACTACTACCATGGGATCTTAAATACTATTACTTTAAAATGTTCGTAACAGTCTCCTCTACAAGATTTATATTTGGCTCCACACATTTCTAGCCTCCTAATATGACCTAATCACGCCACCCCCCTTTTATGAGAATTCAAATTTTTGTGTGTTTTTGGTCTGATATTAGATAATTGAGGAGTGCTACAACTCAAACCATGGGATGTTAAATACTAATACATCAAAATATTCTCAATAGTCTCCCTTATAAGACTCAGTTTGGTTTCAGACGTTTCTACTCTTATAAAATGTCCTAATTAGCTACCACTTTTTACAAAATTCTAATTTTTGTGTTTTTTTGGTTGGAATTTTGATAAGTTAGGAGTGATTCGACTCCAAGCATGAGATCTTAAATATTAATACATAAAAATGTTCAAATTAGTGTCCTTTACGAGTTTCAATTTGGTTCCGGGTATTCTCGAGTTAATGTCCTGATGAGACCCCACCCCTTTTTTGAGAATTAAAATTTTTGTGTCTTTTTGGTTGGATTTTTAAAAATTGAGGAGTTTTATGGCTCCAATCCTGCCTTCTCAAAAATTAATACATCAAAATATTCTCATCAGTGTCCTCTACAAAATTCAGTTTGATTCCTGACAACTGTAAGGTCTAAAATATCCTAATCAACACCCCCCTTTATAGAATTCAAATTTTTTGTTCTTTTGGTTGGATTTTAGTTGATTGAAAAGTGATACGATTCAACCATGCGATTTTAAATATTAAGACATCAAAATGTTCGCAGCAGTGTTCTTTATGAGATTCAATTTTTTGCCAGACATTGCTAGTCTTCTAAAATGCACTAATCAGCCCCCCCCTTTTGTTTAAGAATTCAAATTTCTCCTCTACAATATTCACTTCAGTTCCAGACATTTCTTATCACCTAAAATGCCCTAATCACACAACCCCAGTTTTAAATTTCATTTTTATTTCATTTTGATCGAATTTTATAAAAATGAGGAGTGTTTAACTCTAACAATAAATTGGTAAACTTAATATATCAAAATATTCGTAATAGTCTCGTCTAAAAGATTCAGTTTGGTTCAAGACATCTCTAGTCCCCTAAAATAACCTAATGATGTCCCCCATAAAAGAAGTCAAATTCTTGTGCCTTTTTGATCAGATTTTAGAAAGTTGAGGAGTGACACGACTCCAACCATGGGATTTTAAATATTATTTCATCAAAGTGTTTGCAACTATATCCTCTACAATACTCAGTTTGGTTCCTGACATTTTTTGACATCTAAAATGTTCAAATCATCCCCCCTACAAAAAGTCAATTTTGTGTATTTTTGATCGGATTTTAGAAAATTAAGGCGTGTTATGACTCCAACCATGGGAACTTAAATATTAATACATAAAAATGTTCTCAATAGTATCCTCTATAAGATTCAGTTTTGTTCCAGACATATCTTGACATCTTAAATATCCTAATCACCCCTTTATAAAAAGTAAATTTTGTGTCTTTTTAATTAGATTTCAGAAAATTGAGACGTGTTATGACTCCAACCATGGAATCTTAATTATTAATACATCAAAATGTTCGCTATAGTTTCCTCTACAATATTCAGTTTGGTTCAAGGCTATTCTTGTCCTCTAAATTGTCCTTATCAACCCCCCATCTCTTTAAAGTATTAAACTTTTGAATTTACAAGATTTTAAAAAATTGAGGAGCGTTATTATACCAACCATGCGATCTTAAATTTTAATACATCAAGATGTTCAATCTCTTCTACAATGTTCATTTTGGTTCAAGACATTTCTAGCCACGTAAAAGCCCTAATCACCCCCTTTAAAATTAATTTTTAATTCATTTTGATCGAATTTTATAAAAATGAGGAGTGTTTGACTCTAACCATAAGATTTTAAACATTAACATATCAAAATATTCGTAATAATCTCGTCTAAAAGATTCAGTTTGGTTCAACACATCTCTAGTCCCCAAAAATAATCTAATGAAAACCCCCATTAAAAAGTCAAATTTTTGTGTCTTTTTGGTCAGATTCTAGAAAGATGAGAAGAGATACTACTCCAACTATGGGATCTTAAATATTAAAACTTCAAAAGGTTTACAACTGTCTCCTCTACAAGATTCAGTTTGGTTATAGACATTTTTTTGACACCTAAAATATTCTAATCATCCCCCCTATAAAAAACTCAATTTTGAGTATTTTGATTGGATTTTAGAAAATTGAGGCGTGTTTTCACAGCAACCATGGGATCATAAATATTAATACATAACAATGTTGTAAACAGTCTCGTCTACAAGATTCAGTTTTGTTCCAGACATATCTTGACATCTAAAATGTCCTAATCACCCCTCTATAAAAATTCATTTTTGTGTTTCTTTGTTTGTATTTTAAAAAATTGAGGAGTGTTATGACTCTAAACGAGGGATCTTAAATATTAACAAATCAAAATGCTCGCATCAGTGTCCTCTACAGGACTCAGTTTGGGTTCAGACTATTCTAGCCAAATAAAATATCCTAATCACGCCTCACCCATTTAAAAATTCATTTTTGTGCTCATTTTGATCAAAATTTAGTAAAACCAGGAGTGTTACGACCCCAACCATGGGATCTTAAATATTAATACATCAAAATCTTTGCAACAGTCTCCTCTACAAGATTCAGTTTTGTTTGAGACATTTCAAGGCCTTTAATATGTCCTAATAACAACCCCCCCATCTTTAAAGCATTAAACTTTTGTTTATTTATCGGAATTTAGGATATTGAGTTGTGCTATGATTCCAACCATGGTTTCTTAAATTTTAAAAGTTTGCAATAGTAATTGCAAACTTCAAAAGTTTGCAATAGTAATCCTCTACAAGAATCACTTTGGCTCCAGACATTTCTAAGCATCTAAAGTGTCCTAATCCCCCCACCCCCAATTAAAATGTCATTTTTGTGTTTTTATAGATCGAATTTTAGAAAAAAGAGTAGTGTTATGACTCTAACCATGGGCTCTTAAATATTGATACATCAAAATATTCGCAACAGTCACTCTACAATCTGTTTTCTTCCAGACAACTCTAGTCTCCTAAAATGTGGTAATCACCCCCCACCCCTTTTAAAGAATTCAAAGATTCTGCCATTTTTGGGTTGATTTTAAAATATTGAGGAGAGTTATGACTCCAACCATGGGATCATAAATATTAATGCATCATAATGTTCGACACAGTCTGCTTTACATGATTCAGGTAGATTCCATAGAATCCTAGACACCTAAAATGTCCTAATCACGTCCCCTCCCCTTTTAAAATGTAAATTTTGTGTTCTTTTTTTATCGAAATTTAGAAAATACAGTATTGTTATGACTCTAACCATGGCATCCTAAATATTAATACATCAAAATGTTTGCTATAATCTCCTTTACTAGATTCAGTTTGGTTCCAGACATTTCTAGTGACTTAAAATTTCCTAAACAGCACCCATTTAAAGAAGTCAAATATTTACGTATTTTTGGTTGAATTTTAGAAAATTGAGGAGCGTTACGACTCCAACTATGGCATCTTAAATATTAATACATCAAAATGTTCACAACAGTCTCTTCTAAGATATTCACTTTGGACCCAGACAACATTTCCTGACACCAAAAATGTCTTAATCAGCAACCCTATAAAAATTGAATTTTGTGTTTTTTATGGTAATTTAGAAATTTATGGAGTAGTACGAATCAAACCATGGGATATTAAATATTAATACACATTTTAGAGGACTAGAAATGTTCAAGATATTCCTAGTCCTCTAAAATGTACCAAACCATAATTCCTTAAAGTATTAAACTTTTGTTTTTCTATTGGATTTTAGAAAATTGAGGAGAGTTATGATTCCAACAATTTGATCTTATATATTAATACATCAAATTGTTCACAACAGTCTCCTCTACAAGATTCCCTTTGGTTCCAGAAATTTCCAGTCTCCTAAATTGTTCTAATCAGCCCCCCCCCTTTTTTTTAAGAATTTAAATTTTTGTGTCTTTTTGGCCTGATTTTAGATAATTGAGGAGTGCTACGATTCCAACCATGATATATTAAATGTTAATACATCAAAATGTTTGAAATAGTGTCGTCTACAAAATTCAATTTGGTTCCACACATCTTTATGTTTCTAAAATGCCCTTATCAGCTCGCCCCCATTTTAAGAATTGAAATTTTTGTGTCTTTTTGGTCTGATTTTAGATAATTAAGCAGTTCTACCTCTAAGACCATGGAATATTAAATATTGACACATCACAATGTTCGCAATAGTGACCTCTACAATATTCACTTTGGTTCAAGACATTTCTATTTATCTCCTAATAACACCCCCCACCTCTAGAAAGTATTAAATTTTGGTTTTTATTTTTTGTCAGATTTTAGAAAATAGAGGAGTGTTATGATTCCAACCATGATATCTTATATATTAACACATCAAAATTTTTGCAATTATCTCCTCTACAAGATTCAGTCTGAATCGAGACTTTTCTTGACACCTAAAAAGTCTTAATCACCAGTCCCATAAAAAGTTAATTTTATGTTTTTTTATTGTATTTTAGAAATTTGAGGAAATTTACGACTCTTACCATTCGATATTAAATATTAATACAAAATATTTGCAATGGTCTCCTCTACAAGATTCTGTTTGGTTCCAGACATTTCCAAACACCTAATTGTCTTAATCAGCAACCATATAAAAATTTAATTTTGTGTTTCTTATGGTATTTTAGAAAGTTAAGGAGAGTTACGAATCAAACCATGGGATATGGAATATTAATACACCAAAATATTCGCCATGGTCTCTTCTACAAGATTCAATCTATTACCAGACATTTTTAAACACCCAAAATGTCCTTATCACGACCCCCGCCTTTTTAAAAAGTCAATTTTGATTTCTTTTTGATTGAATTTTAGAAAAATAAGGAGGGTTCTAACTCTAAAAATGGGATTTTAAATATTTATGCATCAAATTATTCGCAATAGTCTCACTTTGGTTCCAGAAATTTCTGGTCTACTAAAATGTTCTAATCCCCCTAACCCCTTTTAAAGAAATCAAATTCTTCTGTCTTTTTCGATGGATTTCAGAAAATTTATGATTGATACGACTTCAACCTTGGGATCTTAATTACTAATACATCAAAATGTTCGCAATAATGTCCTCTATAATATTCAGTTTAGTTCTAGACATTTCTAGTCATCCAAAATGTCCTTATAACCCCCCTTCTATAAATTTTTAAATTTTTTTTATCGTAATTTAGGAAATTGAGGAGTGTTATGATTCCAACCACGAGATGTGATATATTAATACATTAAAATGTCTTCAATAGTCTCTTCTGTGAGATTCAGTTTGCTACCAGAAATTTCCTGACACCTAAAATGTCTTAATCAGCAACCCTATAAAAATTTAATTTTGTATTTTTTATAGTATTTTAGAAAGTTGAAGAGTGCTACGCATCAAACCATGGGATACTAAATATTAATACATCAAAGTGTTCTCAATAATCTCCTCTAAAAGATTTAGTTTCGTTCAAGACATTTCTTTTCCTCTAAAATGTAATAAACCACCATTATTTAAAGTATTAAACTTCAGTTTTTTTATTGAATTTTAGATAATTTAGGGGAGTGTTATGATTCCAACCATTTGATCTTATATATTAATACATCAAATTGTTCACAACCGTCTCCTCTACAAGATTCAGTTTGGTTCCAGAAATTTCCAGCCTTCTAAAATGTCCTAATCACCCTCCCCCCTTTTAAAGAATTCCAATTTTTCTGTTTTTTTGATGGATTTCAGAAAATTTATGAGTGATATGACTCTAACCATGGTATCTAAAATATTAATACATCAAACTGTTTGCATCAGTCTCCTCTACAAGATTCAGATTTGTTCCACAGATGTCTATTGTTAAACTTTCCTAATCTGCCCCCTCCCCCATTTTTTAAGAATTCAAATTTTTGTGTCTTTTTGGTCTGATTTTCAAAAAATTGAGGAGTGCTACGACTACAACCATGGGATATTAAATATTAATTCATCAAAATGTTTGCAATAGTGTCCTTTACGAAACTCAGTTTGGTTCAAGACATTTTTAGTCTTCTAAAATGTCCGTATATCCCCGGCCCCATTATAAAGTATAAAAATTTCGTTTTTTATCGTATTTTAGGAAATTAAGGAGTGTTATGATTCCAACCATGGGATTTTATATATTAATACATCAAAATGTTTGTAATAGTCTCGTCTTTAAGACTCAGATTTGTTCCAGTAATTTCTTTACGCTCAAAATGTCTTAATCACCGACCCTATAAAAAGTCAATTTTGTGATTTTTTTATTGTATTTTAGAAAGTTGATAAGTATTACGACTCCAACCATGGGCTATTAAATATTAATGCATCAAAATGTTTGCAATAGTCTCCTCTGAGAGATTCAGTTAGATAGACATTTCCAAACACCTAAAATCCCTTTTTAAAACTCAATTTTGAGTTACATTTTATCGAATTTTAGTCAAATAAGGGGATTGTTCTGACTCTATCCATTGGATTTTAAATATTAATACATCAAAATGTTCGCAATAGTCTCCTCCTCAAAATTCAGTTTGGTACCAGATATTTTTAAACACCTAAAATGTCCTTATCATGCCCCCCCCCCCTTTTTTTAAAATCAATTTTGATTTCTTTTTAATCGAATTTTAGAAAAATAAGGAAGGTTTTGACTCCAAAAATGGGATTTTAAATATTAATACATCAAATTGTTCGCAATAGACTCCTCTAAGGATTCACTTTGGTTCCAGAAATCTCTGGTCGAATAAAATATTCTAATCACCCTCCCCCCTTTTAAAGAAATCAAATTTTTCTGTCTTTTAGGATGCATTTTAGAAAATTAATGAGTGGTACGACTGCAACCATGGGATCTTAAATATTAATACGTAAATATGTTTGCATTAGTCTCCTGTACAAGACTCAGTTTGGTTCCTCACATCTTTATCGTTCTAAAGTTCCCTTATCTGCTAGCCCACATTTTAAGAATTCAAATTTTTGTGTATTTTTGGTCTGATTTTAGATAATTGAGGAGTGCTACCCCTCCAACCAATGGATATTAAATATTAATACATCAAAATGTTCGCAATAGTTTCCTCCACAATATTCCGATTGGTTCAAGACATTTCTAATCTTCTAAAATGTCCTTATCACCCCCTCTCTTTAAAGTTTTAAATTTTGTTTTTTTTTATCGGATTTTAGGAAATTGAGGAGTGTTATGACTCTAACAATGGGATCTTAAATATTAGTAAATCAAAATATTCGCATCAGTGTCCTCTACGAGATTCAATTTGGTTTTAGATATTCTCTAGTTAATTTCCTAATCTGCCCCTCCCCCCTTTTTTAAGGATTAAAATCTTTGTGTCTTTTTGGTTTGATTTTAGAAAATTGATGAGTGCACAGCACCTAACCATAGGATCTTAAATATTAATACATCAAAATATTCGAAAAAGTCTCCTCTACAAGATTAAATTTGGATCAAGATATTTCTGTTCGTCTAAAATGTCCTTATCAGACAACCTTTATTTAAGAATTCAAATTTTTGTTCCCTTTTGGTTTGGATTTTAATAAAGTGAGGGGGGGAGTACTACAACTCTAACCATTGGATCGTAAATATTAATACATCAAAATATTAGCAACATTCTCCTCTACAATATTCAATTTGGTTCCAGACATCTCTAGTCTTCTAAAATATCCAAATACATCCCCCCCTTTATTTAAGAATTCAAATTTTTGTCTTTTTGGTAGGATTTTAGAAAATTGAGAAAAGCTACGAATCCAATTATAGGATCTTAAATATTGATACTTGAAATTGTTTGAAAAATTATCCTCTACAAAATGCAGTTTGATTCAAGACATTTCTGGCCTTCTTAAATGTTCTAATAACCCCCTCTTTAAAGTATTAAACTTTTGTTTTCAATCAGATTTTAGGAAATTGAGATGTATTATGATTCCAACCATGGGATCTTAAATATTAATACATTAAAATGTTTGCAATAGTGACATCTTTAGCATTCAGTTTGGATCCAGAGATATCTTAACAACTAAAATGTCCTAATTACCCCCCTTATTAGAGTGAATTCTGTTTGACTGTATTTTAGAAAATTAAAGAGTGTTATGACTCCAACCATGGGATCTTAAATATTAGTACATCAAAATGTTCTTAGAAGTATCCTCTAAAAGATTGAGTTTTGCTTCAGAAATTTCTAGTCAATTAAAGTGTCCTAATCACACCCCCTTATAAAGAATTCAAATTTTTTGCTCTTTTTGTGTTAATTTTAGATATTTGAAGAGGGATATGATTCTAACCATGGTATCTAAAATATAAATAAATCAAAATATTCGCAACAGTGTCCTTTATGAGATTCAATTTGTTTCTAGAAATCTCTTGTCTTCTAAAATGTCCTAATCAGCCCCCCTCTTTTTAAAAATTCAAATTCTTGTTTCTTTTTGGGCGCATTTTTGATAGTTCAGGAGAGCACTGACTCCAACCATAGGATCTTAAATATTAATACATCAAATTGTTCTTAAAATTCTCCTCTACAATATTTAGTTGGGTGCCAGACATTTCTTGTTACCTAAAATGTCCTAATCACCCCCCATTTAAAATAAATTTTGTGTATTTTAGAATTTATTTTAAAACATTTAGGACTGTTATGACTCCCACCATGGGATCTTAAAAAATAATATATCAAAATGTTCGCAACAGTCTCCTCTACATTATTTATATTTGGCTCCACACATTTCTAGCCACCTAAAATGAGAATCACGCCCAAACCCTTTTTTAAGAATTACAATTTGGTCTTATTTAAGGTAATTGAGGTGTTCTACTATTTCACAACCATGGGATGTGTAATATTAATACATCAAAATGTTCTGAATGGTCTCCTCTATACGATTCAGTTTGATTCCAGACGTCTCTACCCTTCTAAAATGTCCTAAGAAACCCCCCACGTATTTAAAAATTCAAATTTTTGTGTTTTTTTGGTTGGAATTTAGATAAGTGAGGAGTGATGCGGCTCCAACCATGGGATCTTAAATATTAATACATCAAAATGTTCGCATCAGTGTCCTCTACGAGATTCAATTTGGTTCTAGATATTCTCTAGTTAATGTACTAATCAGCCCCCCCTTTTTTTAAGAATTTAAATTTTTGTGTCCTTTTGTTTGGTATTTAGTAAAGTTAGCAGTGCTACGACTATAACCATGGGATCTTAAATATTAATACATCAAAATATTCGCAACACTCTCCATTACAAAATTCAATTTGGTTCCAGACATCACTATTCTCCTAAAATTTCCAAATTGCCCCCCCCCCCCCATCTTTTTTAAAATTTCAAATTTTCCTATCTTTTTGGTTGGATTTTAGAAAATTCAGAAGAGAAACGAATCCAACCATAGGATCCTTAATACTAATACATAAAAATGTTCGAAAAATTATAATCTGCAAGATTCAGTTGGATTCAAGAATTTTCAAGCCTTCATAAATGTCCTAATAACCCCCCACTTTAAGGCATTAAACTTTTTTTTATCAGATTTTCGGAAATTGAGGAGTGTTATGATTCCAACCATGGTATCTTAAATATTAATACATCAAAATGTTTGCAATAGTCTCCTCTTTAGCATTCAGTTTTATACCAGACATTTCTTTGCACCTAAAATGTCCTAATCACATCCCCCTTATAAGAGTGAATTTTAGTTCTGTTTGACTGTATTTTAAAAAAATTAAAGAGTGTTATGTCTCTTACCATGATCT
This sequence comes from Latrodectus elegans, assembly GCA_030067965.1. NCBI lineage: Eukaryota > Metazoa > Arthropoda > Arachnida > Araneae > Theridiidae > Latrodectus > Latrodectus elegans. The sequence continues at coordinate 560,232 of CM057821.1, forward strand.
TAATTATTAATACATCAAAATATTGTCACATGTGTCCTCTACAAGATTCAATATGGTTCCAAACATCTCTATTTCCTAAAATGTCCCAATTAGCCCCCCTTTTTTTAGTATTCAAATTTTTGTTTCTATATAATCTGATTTGTGAAAATTGAGGAGATCACCGTTTTAACCATAGGATCTTAAATATTATTGCATCAAAATGTGCGCAAAATTTCCTCTACATGATTTATTTTGGTTCAAGTCATTTCTAGTCCTCTAAAATGTACCAATCATCCCCACCCCTTTTTTAAGAATTAATATTTTTGTTTCCTTTTGTTTGGATTTTAGAAAATTGAAGAGTGCTACGACTCTAACAATGGTATCTTAAATGTTAATACACCAAAGTATTCGGAACTGTCTAATCTACAATATTCACATTGGTTCCAGACAACTCAAGTCTTCTAAAATGTCAAAATCATCCCCCAACTTTTTAAGAATTGAAATTTTTGTGTCATTTTGGTGGGAGTTTAGAAAATTGAGGAGTGTTATGACTACAACCATTGTCGCATCAGTTATTCGCATCAGTGTCCTCTACAAGATTCAATTTGGTTCCAGATATCTCTAGGGTCTAAAATATCCTAATGAACCACCCCCTCTTTAAAGTATTAAACTTTTGTTTTTATTATCGGATTTTAGGAAATTGATGTGAGTGTTATGATTCCAACTATAGGATCTTAAATATTAATACACCAAAATATTCACAACATTCTCCTCTATAATATTCACATTGGTTCTAGACAAATCTATGTGAAGTGTGATACGACTGTAACCATGTAATCTTAAATATTAATACATCAAAATGTTTGCATTAGTCTCCTCTTCAGGATTCAGTTTGATTCCAGATTTTTCTTTATCCCTAAAATGTGCTAATCACACACACCTTATAAGAGTGAATTTTGTGTCTTTTTGATTGTATTTTAGAAAATTGAGGGTTGTTATGCCTCCATCCATGAGATCTTAAATATTAGTACATCAAAATCTTCTAAAAATTCTCTTCCAAAATATTCAGTTTGGCTCCAGACATTTCTAGCTACTTAAAACTCGAAATCACTCCCCCCCCCATTTGAAAGAATTCAAATTTTTCTGTCTTTTTGGTTGGATTTTAGATAATTGAGGAGTGTTATGACTCCAACCATGGGATCTTAAATATTAATACATCAAAATATTCGCTTTAGTGTCCTCTACAAGATTCAATTTGATTACAGACAACTCTAGTGTCTAAAATGCCCTGATCAACCCCCCTTTAAGGAATTCAAATTTTATCGGACTTTTTAAATTTGATTTTAGATAATTGTGGGGTGTTATCCGATTCCAACCATGTTATATTAAATATTAATACATCAAAATGTACGCAAGAGACTTCTTTACAAGATTCAGTTTGGTGACAGACATCTCTAAGCTCCTAAAATGTCCTAATCACTCCCCTTTACAGAATTCAAAGTTTTCGTTCATTTTGGTTGGATTTTAGCTAATTGAAAAGTGATAGGACTCAACCACGGGGTCTTAAATATTAATACATGAAAACGTTCGCAACAGTGTTCGCTATGGGATTCAATTTAGTAACAGGCACCTCTAATCTTCTAAAATGTACTAATCAGCCCCTTCCTTTTTAAAGAATTCAAACTTTGTTGTCTATTTTATCGGATTTTAGATAATTGAGGAGTGCTACAACTTAAACCATGGGATGTTAAATATTAATACTTTAAAATATGTTCGCAAAAGTCTCCTCTAAAAAATTCAGTTTGATTCAAAACATTTCTAGTCCTCTAAAATGTCCTAATACTCCCACCCCCTCTTTAAAGTATTAAACGTTTGTTTTTTTAAGCGGATTTTAGGAAATTGAGGGGCCTTATGATTCCAATTATGAGATTTTAAATATTAATAAATCAAAATGTTTGCAATAGTCTCCTCTTTAGGAATCAGTTTGATTCCAGACATTTCTTTACACCTAAAATGTCCTAATCACCCAGCCCCCTTATAAAAGTGAATTTTGGGTCTGTTTGACTGTATTTAAAAAATTATAAAGAGTGTTATAACTCAAACCATGGGAACTTAAATATTAATACAACCAAATGTTCGAAGAAGTCTCCTCTAAATGATTCAGTTTGGCTCCAGACATTTCTAGTTGCTTAAATTGTCCTAATCATCCTCCCTTTTAAAGAATTCAAATTTTTCGGTGTTTTTATATTTATTTTAGATATGAGAAGATTGATACGACTCTAACATGGGATCTTAAATATTAATACATCAAAATATTCGCAACTGTTTCCTTTATGAGATACAATTTGGTTCTAGACATTTCTAGTTTTCTAAAATGTTCTAATCAGCCACCACCTTTTTTTAAAAATTCAAATTCTTACTCCTTTTAGTCGAATTTTTGATAATTGAAGACTGCACCGACTCCAACCATAGGATCTTAAATATTAATACATAAAATTGTTCGCAACAGTCTCCTGTACAAGATTTAGTTTTGTGCTATATTTCTTGACACTTAAAATGTCCTAATCGCACAACATCCCCATTAAAAATAAATTTTGAGTATTTTATATTGTATTTTAAAAAATTTAGGAGTATTAACACTTCAACCATGGGATTTTAAAAATTAATACATCAAAATATTCGCAACAGTCTCCTCTACAAAATTCATATTTGGCTCCACACATTTCTATCACCTAAAATGACCTAATCACGCCCCACCCCCTTTTTTAAGAATTCAAATTTTTGTGTGTTTTTGTTCAGATTTTAGATAATTGAGGAGTGCTACTACTTACACCATGGGATGTTAAATATTAATACATCAAAATGTTCTCAATAGTCTTCTCTATAAGATTCAGTTCGGTTCGAGGAGGGTCTGCTATTCTAAAATGTCCTAATTAGCCTCCCCTTTTTTAAAAGTTCAAATTTTTGTGTCTTTTTGTTTGGAATTTAGATAAATGAGGAGTGACAAGAATATGGGATCTTAAATATTAAAACATCAAAATGTTCGCATCAGTGTTCTCCACCAGATTCAATTTGGTTTCAGATAATCTCTAGTTAATGTTCTAATCAGCCCACCCTTTTTTTTAAGAATTTAAATTTTTGTGTCCTTTTGGTTGGTATTTAGTAAAGTTAGTTTGGTTGGTATTTAGTTCGCAACTATCTCCTATACAAGATTCAGTTTAATTAATGACACCTCTAGTCTTCTAAAATGTCCTAATTAGCACCCCCTTTTAAGAATTAAATTTTTTGTGTCTTTAATGGTTGGATTATAGAAAATTGAAGAGTGCTACGACTCTAACCATTGTATCTTAAATATTAATGCACCAAAATATTTGCAGCTGTCTCCTCTATAATATTAGCATTGGTTCCAGACAACTCTAGTCTTTTAAATAGTCAAAATCACAACCCCCCCTTTCTCTAACAATTGAAATTTTTGTGTCTTTTTGGTCGGTTTATAGATAATTGAAAAGTGATACGATTCAACCTTGGGATCTTAAATATTAATACGTCAAAATGTTCGCAAAAGTCTCCTCTACAAAATTTAGTTTGGTTCAAAACAATTCTAGTTCTTTAAATGTCCTTATATCCCCCTCTTTAAAGTATTAAACTTTTGTTTTCTTTATCGGATTTTAGGAAATTGAGGAGATTACCGTTTTAACCAAAGGATGTTAAATATTATTACATCGAAATGTAAGCAAAATTTCCTCCACATAAATCATTTTGGTTCAAGGCATTTCTAGTCCTCTAAAATGTCCTAGTCAGCCTCCCCTTTTTTAAGAATTAAAATTTTTGTGTCTTTTTGGTTATATTTTAGAAAATTGAAGAGTGCTACGACTCTAATCTGGGTATCTTAAATATTAATACACCAATATATTTGCAATTGTCTCCTCTACAATATACACATTGGTTCTAGACAACTCTATTCATTTAAAATGTCAAAATCATTCCCCCTTTTTAAGAATTCAAATTTTTGTGTCTTTTTGGTCGGAGTTTAGAAAATTGAGGAGTGTTACGACTAAATCCATTGGATCTTAAATATTTATACATGAAAATAATCATATCAGTGTCTTCTACAAGATTCAATTTGGTTCCAGACATGCCTAGGTTCAAAAATGTCCTGATAACTCCCCTTTAAACAAACCAAATTTTTCGATCTTTTTGATTGGATATTAGATAATTGATGAGTGATACGACTCTAACCATGGGATCCTAAATAATAATACATCATAATGTTCGCATCAGTGTCCTCTACAAGATTCAATTTGGTTCCTGAGATCTCTAGGTTCTAAAATGTCCTAATTAACCCCCCCCCTTCTACAGAATTCAAATTATTCAGTCTTTTTGTTTGGATTTTAAATAATTGAGGAGTGATACGACTCATACCATTGGATCTTAAGTATTATTACATCAAAATATTCGCATCTGTGTCCTCTACAATATTCAATATGGTTCCAAACATATCTAGTTTTTAAAATGTCCTAATCACCCCCCACCCTTGTTTTAAGGATTCAAATTTTTGTTTCTATTCGGACGGATTTTGAAAAATTGAGGAGTGCACCGACTCTAACCATAGGGTCTTAAATATTAATACATAAAAATGTTCACAACAATCTCCTAAACAATATTCAGCTTGGTTAAAGACACGTCTAGTCTTCTAAAATGTGTTTATCAACCAAACCCCCCTTTTTAAAGAATTCAAATTTTTGTGTCTATTTGGTCAGATTTTAGATAATTGAGGAGTGATACAACTTCACCAATGGGATGTTAAATATTAATACATCAAAATGTTTTCAATAGTATCCTCTTTAGGATTCAGTTTGATACCAAACATTTCTTAACACCTAAAATGTCCTAATCACATCCCCCTTATAAGAGTGAATTTTTGGTCTGTTTGACTGTATTTTAAAAAATTAAAGAGTGTAATGACTCAAACCATGGGATCTTAAATATTAGTACAGCAAAATGTTCGAAAAAGTCCCTTCTAAAAGATTCAGTTTGGCTCCCGACAATTCTAGTCCCTTAAATTTTCCTAATAAGACCACCTTTTAAAGAATTCAAATTTTTCGCCTATTTTCAATTGATTTTAGATATGTAAAGAATGATACGACTCTAACCATGGGATCTTAAATATTGCTTCATCAAAATGTTCGCAACTGTGTCCTTTATGAGATTCAATTTGGTTCTGGACATCTCTAGTCGTCTAAAATGTCCTAATCAGTCCCCCCCCCCTTTTTTTTTAAAAATTCAAATTCTTGTGTTTTTTTATCTGATTTTTTATAATTGAAGAGTGCACCGGCTCCAACCATAGGATCTTAAATATTAATACATCAAATTGTTTGCAACATTATCCTCTGCAAGATTTATATTTGGCTTTACACATTTCTAGCCGCCTAATATGAACTAATCAGGCACCCCTATTTTTTGAGAATTTAAATTTTTGTGTGTTTTTGTTCGGATTTTAGGTAATAGAGGAGTGCTCTAACACAAAGCATGGGATGTTAAATACTAATACATCAAAATGTTCACAATAGTCCTTCTATAAGAGTCTGTTTAATTTCAGACGTCTCTACTCAAAAAATGTCCTAATTAGCCACCACTTTTTTAAAAAATTCAAATTTTTGTCTCTTTTTGGTTGGAATTTTGATAAGTTAGGAATGATTCGACTCCTAGCATGGGATCTTAAATATTAATACAAAAATGTTCGAATTAGTGTCCTTTACGAGATTCAATTTGGTTCCAGGTATTCTCTAGTTAATGTCCTTACCCCTTTGTTTAAGAATTTTTTGTGTCCTTTTGGTTGGGTTTTAGTAAAGTGAGGAGTGCTACGACTCTAACCATACGTTAATTTCAAAATTTACTTAAAATCTGCAAAAATTTACTATGAATGGCCAATCAAATGGTTTCATTTATTAGTAAATGACTTTCTAAGACTAACTGTGGTATTCATTTTATTATAAAAAATTTTATGAGTAAAAAAGAATATTGTATGTTGCGCCCATATGGTATGTGTGACTTCAGATTCCCACCAAGATTGACATCAAAATTCCCTTATATCTGAAAAATTCGCAATATGTATACAAATAAGTGATACAATTGATTAGTAAATCACATTTCTAGACAAACTGTGGTTTTGATTTTATTATAGATAATATATTTTATGAGAAAAAAGGGATATCGTATGGTGCACCCATATATTGCACGTATGACTTCAGATTCCCACCAAGATTGACTTCAAAATTCCCTTATATCTTAAAAAATTCCATAAGGTATACTAATAAACGATTCGATTTAGTAGTAAATTAAATTTCTAGACAAACTGTGGTATTGGTCTTATTATAAAAAGTACACTTTACGAGAAAAATGAGTTTTTCTTTTGTGCGCCCAAGTAACACCAATGATCCCCTTTTCCCGATTACGCTAATTTCAAAATTTACTCAAAATCTACAAAATTTACCGTGTATGGACAATCAAATGGCTTCATTTATTAGTAAATCACATTCTAAGACTAACCGTGGTATTCATTTTATTATAAAAAACATATTTTATGAGAAAAAAGACATTTTGTATGATGCGCACATATGATACGTGTGACTTCACATTCCCACCAAGATTGACTTGAAAATTCCCTTATATCTGAAAAAATTTCCAATAAGTATACAACATATTTTTGAAGGAAAAGGGATATCGTGTGGTGCGCCCATATGGTATGTGTGACTTCAGATTCTCACCAATATTGACTTCAAAATTCCCTTATATCTGAAAAAATTCCCAATATGTATACAAATATGGTATCATATTGGTTTTTTTTATAAATAATATATTTTACGAGAAAAATTAGTTTTTCTATAGAGCGCCCAAGTAACACAAATGATTACCATTTCCCGATTACGCTAATTTAAAAATTTAATCAAAAATTTATTTTATTATAAAAAATATATTTTATGAGAAAAAAGAGATATAGTATGGTGCGACCATATGGTACGTGTGACTTGAGATTCCTACTAAGATTAACTTCAAAATTCCCTTATATCTTAAGAAATTCTCATAAAATATACAAATAAATGATTTGATATAGTAGTAAATTACGTTTCTAGACAAACTGTGGTATTGGTTTTATTATAAAAAGTACATTTTACGAAAAAAATGAGTTTTTCCTTAGAACGCCCAAGTAACACCAATGATCTCCTTTTCACGATTACGTTAATTTCAAAATTTACACAAAATGTGCATAAATTTACCATGTATGGACAATCAAATGGTTTCATTTATTAGTAAATGACATTCTAAGGCTAAATGTGGTATTCATTTTATTATAAAAATATATCTTATGAGAATAAAGAAATATCGTGTGGTGCGTCCATATAATACGTGTGTTTTTTTTTTATCGATTTTAGGAAATTGAGGAGTGTTATGATTTCAAACATGAGATCTTAAATATTAATACACGAAAATGTTTGCAATAGTCTCCTCTACAAGATTCAGTTTGGTGCCATTCAATTCTTGTTACCTTAAATGTTTTAATCACCCCCTTCCTATAAAAAGTCAATTTTGTGTCATTTTAATTGTATTTATAGATTGAGTGTTATGACTCGAACCATGGGATCTTAAATATTAATGCAACAAAATGTTCGCAACAGTCACACCTACAAGATTAAGTTTGGCTACAGATATTTCTAGACACCTAAAATGTCCTAATCATGTTCCCCTCCCCTTTTAAAAATTTATTTTTGTTTTGTTTTTGATTGAAATTTTAGAAACACGAGGAGTGTTACGATTCCAACCATAGGATTTTAAAAATTAATACAAAATGTTCGCAACGGCCCAGTATGTATACAAATAAATGTTTGAATTTCGTAGTAAGTCACATTTTCAGATTATCTGTTGTCTTGGTTTTATTATAAATATTATGTTTTACGAGATAAATGAGTTTTTCGGTAGAGCGCCCAAGTAACACAAATGATTCCCTTTTCCCGATTACGCTAATTTAAAAATTTAATCAAAATCAAACTGTGTCCTTTAGGAGATTCAATTTGGTTCTAGACATCGCTAGTCTTCTAAAATGTCCTAAACAGCTACCCCCCTTTTTTCAAAAAATCAAATTCTTGTGTCTTTTTGGTCAGATTTTTGATAATTGAAGAGTGCACCGACTCCAACCATAGGATCTAAAATATTAATACATGAAATTGTACTTAAAATTCTCCTCTACAATATTTAGTTGGGTGCCAGACATTTCTTGATACCTAAAATTTCATAATTACCTCCCCCCGTTTAAAAATAAATTTCTTGTATTTTAGATTGTATTTTAAACATTTAGGACTGTTATGACTCCAACCGTGGGATCTTAAAAATTAATACATCAAAATGTTTTCAGCAGTCTCCTCTACAAGATTTAGTTGGGTGCCAGACAATTCTTGACACCTAAAATGTCCTAATCCCCCAACATAAAAAATAAATTTTGTGTATTTTAGATTGTATTTTAAAAAAATTAGGAGTGTTTCGACTCCAACCATGGGATCTTAAAAATTAATACATCAAAATGTTTGCAACAGTCTCTTCTAAAAGATTTATATATGGCTCCACACATTTCTAGCCATCTAAAACGACCTAATCTCGCCCAACCTCCTTTTTAAGAATTCAAATTTTTGTGTGTTTTTGGTCAGATTTTAGAAAATTGAGGTGTTCTACTATTTCAACATTAGTATCGTCTACAAAATACATCACCCCTTATAAAAAAGTATTTTGGGTGTGTTTGACTCTACTTTAGAAAATAAAAAAGTGTTATGACTCCAACCATGCGATCTTAAATATTAGTACATCAAAATGTTCGCAAAAGTCTCCTCTAAAATATTCAGTTTGGTTCCAGACATTTCTAGTCACTTAAAATGTCCTAATCAGCCCCCCTTTTAAAGAATTCAAATTTTTCCGTCTTTTTGTGTTGATTTTAGATATGTGAAGAGTGATACGACTCTAACCATGGGATCTTAAATATTTATACATTAAATGGTTTGCAACAGTCTTCTCTATAAGTTTTATATTTGGCTCCACACATTTCTAGCCACCTAAAATGACCTAATCACGCCCACCCCTTTTTCAGAATTCAAATTAGTGTGTGCTTTTGTTCGAATTTTAGATAATTGAAGATTGCTACAACTGAAACCAAAATACTAATACATCACAACGTTCTCAATTGTCTTATCGAAAAGATTCAGTTTGGTTCCCGACGTCTCTACTCTTATAAAATTTGCTAATAAGCCCCCCATTTTAAAATATTCAAATTTTTGTGAGTTTTCGGTTGGAATTTAGATAAATGAGGAGTGATACGACTCCAACCATGGGATCTTAAATATTAATACATCAAAATGTTTGCATCAGTGTCCTCTACAGGATTCAATTTGGTTCCAAATATATCTGGTTTCTAAAATGTACTAATTAGCCCCCCCCCTTTTTAAGTATTCAAATTTTTTTTCTATTTAATAGGATATTAGAAAATTGAGGAGTGCATCGACTCTTACCATAGGATCTTAAATATTAATACATAAAACTGTTCGCAACAATCTCCTATTCAAAATTCAGTTTGGTTAAAGACAACTCTAGTCTTCTAAAATGTCCTATTTAGCACCCCTTGTTAAGAATTAAAATTTTTGTGTCTTTATGGTTGGATTTTAGAAAATTGAAGAGTGCTACGACTCTAACCATGGTATCTTAAATATTAATACACCAAAATATTTGCAGCTGTCTCTTCTAAAATATTCACATTGGTTCTAGACAACTCTAGTCTTCTAAATTGTCAAATTCAACCCTCCCTTTTCTAAGAATTCAAATTTTTGTGACTTTTTGGTTGGATTTTAGATAATTGAAAAGTGATACGATTCATTCATGGGATCTTAAGTATTAATACATCAACATGTTCGCAACAGTGTTCTCTATTAGATTCTATTTGGTGCCAGGCACCTCTAGTCTTCTAAAATGTACTAATCAGCCCCCAACCTTTTTTAAGAATTCAAATTTTTGTGTCTATTTGTTCGGATTTTAGATAGTTGAGGAGTGCTACAACTTAAACCATAAGATGTTAAATATTAATACATCAAAATGTTCACAAAAGTCTCCACTACAAAATTCAGTTTGATTCAAAACATTTCTAGTCTTTTCACATGTCTTAATATCCCCCTCCTTAAAGTAATAAACTTTTGTTTTTTTATCCGATTTTAGGAAATTGAGGAGTGTTATGAATTCAAACATGGGATCTTAAACATTAGTACATCAAAATGTTTTCAATTGTCTTTTTGGTTGGAATTTAGATAAATGAGGAGTGACACTACTCCAAACATGGGATCTTAAATATTCAAGCATCAAAATTTTCGCATCAGTGTTCTCCACGAGATTCAATTTGGTTTCAGATAATCTCTAGTTAATGTCCTAATCAGCCCCCCCCCCACGTTTTTTTAAGGATTCAAATCTTTGTTTTTTTAGTTGGATTTTAGAAAATTGAGTAGTGCACTGAATCTAACCATAGGAACTTAAATATTAATACATCAAATTGTTCGAAAAATTATTCTCTATAAGATTCAGTTTGATTCAAGACATTTCTACCCTTCTTAAATGTCCTAATAACCCCCTTTTTTAAAGTATTAAACTTTTGTTTTTTCTCAGATACTAGGAAATTGAGGAGTGTTATGATTCCAAACATGGTATCTTAAATATTAATACATCAAAATGTTTGCAATATTCTCCTCTTTATAATTCAGTTTGGTTCCAGACATATCTTAACACATAAAAAGTACTTATCAAACCTCTATTAAAGTTAATTTTGTGTCTTTTTGATTGTATTTTAGAAAATTGAGGAGAGTTATGACTCCATCCATGAGATCTTAAATATTAGTACATCAAATTCTTCGCAAAAATCTCTTCTAAAATATTCATTTCTTCTCCAGATATTTCTAGCTACTTAAAATGTCCTAATCACCCCCCCCTTCGATAGGATTCAAAATTTTCGGTCTTTTTAGTTGGATTTAAGAAAATTGATGAGTGATACGACTGCTACCATTGGATCTTAGATATTATTACATCAAAATATTCGCATGTGTGTCCTCTACAAAATTCAATATGGTTCCAAACATCTGTAGTTTTTAAAATGTCCTAGTCAGCCACCCCACCCCCCTTGTTTAAGGATTCAAATTTTTGTTTCTATTTGGTCGGATTTTGGAAAATCGAGGAGTGCACCCACTATAACCATAGGGTCTTAAGTATTAATACAGAAAAATGTTCGCAACAATCTCCTATACAAGATTCTGCTTGGTTAAAGACACGTCTAGTCTTCTAAAATGTGTCAATCAGTCCACCCACCCTTTTATTAGGAATTCAAATTTTTGTGTCTATTTGGTCGGATTTTAGAAAATTGAAGAGTGCTAACACTTCAACAATGGGATGTTAAATATTAATACATCAAAATGTTTGTAATAGTCTCCTCTTTAGCATTCAGTTTGATACCAGACATTTCTTTACGTTTAAAATGTCTTAATCACCCCTTCCCTTATAAAAGTGAATTTTTGGTTTGTTTGACTGTATTTGAAAAAATTAAAGTGTGTTATGACTCTAACCATGGGATCTTAAATAATAGTACAACAAAATGTTCGAAAAATTCCCTTCTAAAAGATTCAGTTTGGTTCCCGACAATTCTAGACACTTAAATTTTCCTAATAAGACCCCCTTTTAAAGAATTCAAACTTTTCGCTTTTTTTGTATTGATTTTAGATATGTAAAGAGTGATACGTCTCTAACCATGGGATCTTAAATATTGCTACATCAAAATGTTTGCAACTGTGTCCTTTATGAGATTCAATTTGGTTCTTGACATCTCTAGTCGTCTAAAATGTCCTAATCAGCCCCCCCCCCTTTTTTTAATAATTCAAATTCTTGTGTCTTTTTGGTCTGATTTTTTATAATTGAAGAGTGCACAGACTCCATTCATAGGATCTTAAATATTAATCAAATTGTTTGCAACAGTATCCTCTGCAAGATTTATATTTGGCTCCACACATTTCTAGCCACCAAATATGAACTAATCACGCCCCCCTTTTTTTAGAGAATTCAAATTTTTTTGTGTTCTTGTTCGGGTTTTAGATAATTGAGGAGTGCTACAACTCAAACCATGGGATGTTAAATACTAATACATCAAAATGTGCACAATAGTCTCCCCTATAAGAGCCAGTTTAATTTCAGACGTCTCTACTCTTATAAAATGTCCTAATTAACTACCACTTTTTAAAAAATTCTAATTTTTGTGTCTTTTTGTTTGGAATTTTGATAAGTTAGGAGTGATTCGACTCCAAGCATGGGATCTTAAATATTAATACATCAAAATGTTCGAATTAGTGTCCTTTACGAGATTTAATTTGGTTCCAGGTATTCTCTAGTTAAAGTCCTAACCCCTTTGTTTAAGAATTCAATTTTTTGTGTCCTTTTGGTTGCATTTTAGTAAAGTGAGGAGTGCTACGACTCTAACCATACGCTAATTTCAAAATTTACTCAAAATCTGCAAAAATTTACCATGAATGGACAATTAAATGGTTTCATTTATTAGTAAATGACTTTCTAAGACTAACTGTGGTATTCATTTTATTATAAAAAAATCTATTTTATGATTAAAATGGGATATCGTATGTTGCGCCCATATGATATGTGTGACTTCAGATTCCCACCAAGTTTAACCTAAAATTCCCTTATATCTGAAAAATTCCCAATATGTATACAAATAAGTGATACAATTGATTAGTAAATCACATTTCTAGACAAACTGGTTTTAATTTTATTATAGATAATATATTTTATGAGAAAAAAGGGATATCGTATGGTGCACCCATATATTGTACGTATGACTTCAGATTCCCACCAAGATTGACTTCAAAATTCCCTTATATCCTAAAAAAAACATTAATGTATACAAATCAATGATAAACTTTAGTAGTAAATCACTTTTCTAGAAAAACTATGGTATTGGTTTTATTATAAAAAATATATTTTACGATAAAAACGAGTTTTTCCATTGTGCGCCCAAGTAACACAAATGATCCCCTTTTCCCGTATACACTAATTTCAAAATTTACTCAAAATCTGCATTAATTTCTAGTTTATTGAAAATCAAATGGTTTTATTTGGTAGTAAATTGCAATCAAAGAATAACTTTTGTATTCATTTTATTATAAAAAATATATTTTATGACAAAAAAGGTTATCGTGTGGTGCGCCCATATTGTACGTGTGACTTCAGATTCCAACTAAGATTAAATTCAAAATTCCTGTTTATCATAGAAAATGCCCAGTATGTATACAAATAAATGATTGAGTTTCAGTAAATCTCATTTCCACATTAACTGTGTAATTAGTTTTATTATAAAAAATAGATTTTACGAGAAAATGAGTTTTTCTTTGGTGCTCCAACACAAGTGATCCTCTTTTTGCCGATTACGCTAATTTTAAAATGTACTCAAATTCTGCATAAATTTTCGGTTTATGGATACTCAAATGGTTTAATTTAGTAGTAAATCACATTCTAAGACTAACTGTGTTATTTATTTTTTATAAAAATATGTTTTATGAGAAAAAAGTAATATCGTATTGTGCGCCCATATGGTACGTGTGACGTCAGATTTATTATAAAAAGTAAATTTTACGAGAAAATGAGTTTTTATTAGTGCGCCCAAAAAACACCAATGATCCCCTTTTCCCGATTACGTTAATTTAAAAATTTACTCAAACTTCTAGACTAACTGTGGAATTGCTTTTATCATAAAAAATAACTTTTAAGAGTAACATGAGTTTTTCTATGGTGCACCCAAGTAATAGAAGTGATCCCCTTTTCCCGATGACGCTACATTCAAAATTTGCTCAAAATCTTCATTAATTTACCATGTATGGACAATCAAATGGTTTCGTTTATTAGTAAATGATTTTCTAAGACTAACTGTGGTATTCAATTTATTATAAAAAATCTGTTTCATGAGTAAAAAGGGATATCGTATGATGCGCACATATGGTATGTGTGACTTTAGATTCTCACCAATTTTGACCTCAATATTCATTTATATCTGAAAAAATTCCCAATTTGTATACATATAAGTGATACAATTGATTAGGAAATCACATTTCTAGACAAACTGTGGTATTGATTTTTTTATAGATAATATATTTTATGAGAAAAAAGTGATATCGTATGGTGCGACCATATGGTACGTATGTCTTTAGATTCCCACCAAGAGAGATTGGCTTCAAAATAACCTTATATCCTTAAAAATTCCATTAAAGTATACAAATAAATGACACAATTTAGTAGTAAATAACTGTTCAAGAAAAACTTTGGTATTGGTTTTATTATAAAAATTATATTTTACGAGAAAAACGAGTTTTTTTAACGAGCGCCCAAGTAACATAAATTATCCCCTTTTACAGGTTACACTAAATTAAAAATTTACTCAAAATCTGCAGAAATTTCTAATGTATGGACAATCAAGTAGTTTCATTTAGTAGTAGATGACTTTGTAAGACTAACTGTGATATTTATTTTATTATAAAAATATGTTATATGAGAAAAAAGTAATATCGTATGGTACGCCAAAATGGTACGAGTGACTTCAGATTCCCACCAAGATTGACTTCAAAATTCCTTTATATCTTAGAAAAATTCTAGTATGTATACAAATTAGCAATACAAATTAGTAATTAATCACATATCTAGACTAACTGTTGTGTTGGGTTTATTATAAAAAATACATTTTCGAGAAAAATGAGTTTTTCAATAGTGCGCCCAAGAGTAACACAAATGATCTCCTTTTACCAATTACGCTAATTTCAAAATTTACTCAAAATCTGCATAAATTTACCGTGTATGGACAATCAAATGTTTTCATTTATAATAAATCACATTCTAAGACTAACCGTGGTATTCATTTTATTATGAAAATATATCTTATGAGAAAAAAGGAATATCGTGTGGTGCATCCATATGGTACGTGTGTTTTTTATCGATTTTAGGAATTTGAGGAGTGCTATGATTCCAACCATGAGATCTTATATACAAATACATCAAAATGTTTGCAATAGTCTCCACTGAAAGATTCAGTTGGGTTCCAAATATTTCTTGACACCTAAAATTTCTTAATCACCAACAATATAAAAATTTAATTTTGTGTTTTTTTATAGTATTTTAGAAAGTTCAGGTGTGTTACGAATCAAACCATGGGATCTTAAATATTAATACATTAAAATGTTCGTAACTGTCTTTTCTACAACACTCAGCTTGGATGAACAGATTTCTAGTCTTCTAAAATATCCTTATAACCCCCCTTCTTTATAGTATTAAATTTTGGTTTTTTTATTGGATTTTAGGAAATTGAGGAGTGTTATGATTCCAACCATGCGATTTTATGCATCAATACATCAAAATGTTTGCAATAGTCTCCTCAACAAGATTCAATTTGGTTCTAGACCTTTCATGATTCCAACCATAACACCTAATATGTCTTAATCAGCAAACCTATAAAAATTTAATTTTGTGTTTTTATGGTACTTTAGAAAGTTAAGGATATTGCATCAGTCACATCATCAGTCTCAGTTATGGATATTGCATCTGCATCAGCATCAGTTTGCATCAGTCTCCTCTACAAGATTCAGATTGGTTCCACAGATGTGTATTGTTCTAAGATGTACTAATCAACTCCCTTCCCCTTTTTTTAATAATTCATATTTTTATGTCTTTTTGGTCTGATTTTAGAAAATTGAGGAGTGCTACGACTCCAACCATGAAATATTAAATATTAATACATCAAAATGTTCGCAATAGTGTCATCTGCAAAATTCAGTTTGGTTCAAAACATTTCTAGACATCTAACATGTCCTTATATCCCCTCCCCCTTTATAATGTATTAAAACTTTGTTTGTTTTTTATCGGATTTTAGGAAATTGAAGGGTGTTATGATTCCAACAATGAGATCTTATATATTAATACATCAAAATGTTTGTAATGGTCTCGTCTGCAAGACTCAGTTTGGTTCCAGACATCTCAAGTCCACTAAAATGTCCTAATTACCCTCACCCTTTTAAAGAATTCAAATTTTTCTGTTTTCTGGATGGATTTAAGAAATATTATAGAGTGATATGACTCTAACCATGGTATCTTAAATAATAATACAACAAAATGTTCGCATCAGTATCCTCTACAAGATTCTGTTTGGTACCACTCATCTCTATTCTTCTAAAATGTCCTTATGACCGCCGTCTTTAAAGTATTTGTTTTTATATCGGATTTTAGGAAATTGAGGAGTGTTATGATTCCAACCCTGAGACCTTTTATATTAATACATCAAAATGTTTACAATAGTCTCCTCTAAAAGATTCAGTTTGGTTCCAGACATTTTTTGACACCTCAAATGTTTTAATCGGCAACCCTATAAATGTTTAATTTTGTTTTTTTTATGGTATTTAAAAAGTTGAGGAGTGTTACAAATCAAACCAAGAGATATTAAATATTAATACATCAAAATGTTTGCAATGGCCTCCTCTACAAGATTCAGTTTCGTTCAAGACATTTCTAGACATCTAAAATGTAATAAACCAATCCTCTTCAAAGTATTAAACTTTTGTTTTATATCGAATTTTAGGAAAATGAGGAGTGTTACGACGCTTACCATGGGATATTAAATATTAATACATCAAAATGTTTGCAATAGTCTCCTCTAAAGATTCAGTTTGGTTTCAGACACTTCTTGTCACCTAAAATGTCTTAATCACCGATCCTATAAAAATTTAATTTGGTGTATTTTTATTGTATTTTAGAAAGTCGATAAGTGCTACTTTTTGATCGAATTTTAGAAAAATAAGGAGGGCTTTGAATATAACCATGGGATTTTAAATATTAATACATGCAAATATTCACAATAGTCTCCTCTAAGGATTCACTTTGGTTCCAGAAATCTCTGGTTTCCTAAAATGTTCTAATCATCCTCAACTCTATTAAAGAAATCAAATTTTACTGTCTTTTTGGATGGAGTTTAGAAATTTATGAGTCATACGACTCTAACCATGGTATATTAAATATTAATACATCAAAATGTTTGCATCAGTCTCCTCTACAAGATTTAGTTTTGTCCCACAGATTTCTATTGTTTTAAATGTCCTAATCATCTCCCCCCTTTTTTTTTTAAGAATTCAAATTTTTGTGTCTTTTTGGTCTGATTTTAGAAAATTGAGGATTCCTACGACCCCAACCATGGGATATTAAATATACATACATCAAATTGTTTCTAAATGTCTCCACTACAAGATATAGTTGGGTGCCAGATATTTCTTGGTACCTAAAATGCCCTAATCACCCCCCCCCATACTTAAAAAATACATTTTGTGTATTTTAGATTGTATTTTAAAACATTTAGGACTGTTATGACTCCAAAAATGGTATCTTAAAAATTAATACATTAAAATCTTCGCAACGGTCTCCCCTACAATATTTACATTTGGCTCCAAACATTTCTAGCATATTAAAATGACCTAATCACGCCCACCCCTTTTTAAAGAACTCA
Organism: Latrodectus elegans; assembly: GCA_030067965.1. Taxonomy (NCBI): domain Eukaryota; kingdom Metazoa; phylum Arthropoda; class Arachnida; order Araneae; family Theridiidae; genus Latrodectus; species Latrodectus elegans. The sequence goes on from CM057821.1 coordinate 577,819, forward strand.
AGTTTTTGTGTGTTTTTGGTTGGATTTTAGATAATTGAAGAGTGCTACTACTTCAACCATGGGATCTTAAATATTAATACATCAAAATGTGCGCATCAGTGTCCTCTACGAGATTCAGTTTTGTTTTATATATTCTCTAGTTAATGTCCTAATCGGGCCATCAATTTTTTTGGTTTGATTTTAGAAAATTGAGGAGTGCACAGCACCTAACTATAGGAACTTAAATATTAATACATCAAAATATTCGAAAAAGTCTCCTCTACAAGATTAAATTTGGTTCAAGGTATTTCTTTTTGTCAAAAATGTCCTTATCAGACACCGTTTATTTAAGAATTCAAATTTTTGTTTCCTTTTGGTTTGGATTTTAATAAAGTGAGATGAGTCCTACAACACTTACCATGGGATCTTAAATATTAATACATAAGAATATTCGCAACATTCTCCTCTACAATATTCAATTTGGTTCCAGACATCTCTAGTCTTCTGAAATGACCAAATACACCCCCCCCTTTATTTAAGAATTCAATTTTTTGTCTTTTTGGCAAGATTTTAGAAAATTGAGAAAAGCTACGAATACAACCACAGGATCTTAAATATTAATACATGAAAATGTTCGAAAAATTATCTTCTACTAAATTAAGTTTGATTCAAGACATTTCTGTTTTTCTTAAATGTTCTAATAACCACCTCTTTAAAGTATTAAACTTTTGTTTTTAAACATATTTTAGGAAATTGAGATGTGTTATGATTCCAACCATGGGATCTAAAATATTAATACATAAATATGTTTGCTATAATCACCTCTTTAGCATTCAGTTTGTTTCCAGAGATATCTTAACACCTAAAATGTCCTAATAACCCCCCCATATAAGAGTGAATTTTGGGTTTTTTTAATGGGATTTTAGGAAATTGAGGGGAGTGTTATGATTCCAACTATAGGATCTTAATTATTAATACATCAAAAGGTATGCAATAGTCTCCTCTTCAGGATTCAATTTGATTCTAGACATTTCTTTACACCTAAAGTGTCCTAATCACACCCACCTTATAAGAGTTAATTTTGTGTCTGTTCGACTGTATTTTAGAAAATTAAAGCGTGTTATAACTCCAACAATGGGATTTTAAATATTAGTGTATCAAAATGTTCTTAGAAATATCCACTAAAAGATTCTTAGAAATATCCACTAAAAGATTCACAGCCCCCCTCTTTTTAAAAATTCAAATTCTTGTTTCTTTTTGGGCGCATTTTTGATAGTTCAGGAGAGCACTGACTCCAACCATAGGATCTTAAATATTAATACATCAAATTGTTCTTAAAATTCTCCTCTACAATATTTAGTTGGGTGCCAGACATTTCTTGTTACCTAAAATGTCCTAATCACCCCTTTTAAAATAAATTTTGTGTATTTTGATATTTTATTTAAAAGAATTTAGGACTGTAATGGCTACTACCATGGGATCTTAAAAAACATTACTTTAAAATGTTCGCAACAGTCTCCTCTACAAGATTTATATTTGGCTCCACACATTTCTAGCCACCTAAAATGACCTAATCACGCCAAACCCCTTTTTTAAGAATTCAAATTTTTGTGTGTTTTTTGTCGGATTTTAGATAATTGAGGAATGCTACTACATAAACCATAAGATGTTAAATATTAAGACATTAAAATGTTCTCAATAGTCTTCTCTATAAGATTCAGTTTGGTTCCAGACGTCTCTGCTCTTCTAAAATATCCTAATTAGCCTCCCCTTTTTTAAAAGTTAAAATTTTTGTGTCTTTTTGTTTGGAATTTAGATAAATGAGGACTGGTACGACTCCTACCATGGGATGTTATATATTTATAAATAAAAATGTTTGCATCATTGTCCTCTATCAGATTCAATTTGTTTTCAGACAATCTCTAGTTAATATCCTAATCAGCCACTCCTTTTTTTAAGGATTCAAATTTTTGTAACTTGTAGGTCGGATTTTAGAAAATTGAGGAGTGAACCGAATTTAACCATAGGATCTTAAATATTAACACTTCAAAATATTTGAAAAAGATTTCTCTACAAGATTAAGTTTGGTTCAAGACATTTCTATTCGTCTAAAGTGTCCTTATCAGAACGCCTTATTTAAGAATTCAAATTTTTGTGTCCTTTTGTTTGGATTTTATTAAAGTGAGTAGTGCTACGATTCTGACCATGGCATCTTAAATATTAATACATCAAATTATTCGCAACATTCGCCTCTACAATATTCAATTTGGTTCCAGAAATCTCTAGTCTTCTAAAATGTCCAAATAACCCCCCCCCCCCATTTTAATAATTCAAATTTTAGTGTCTTCTTGGTCAGATTTTAGAAAATTGAGAAGAGCAACGAATCCAACTATAGGATCTTAAATATTAATACACAAAAATGTTCGAAAAATTATCCTCTACAAGATTCAGTTTGATTCAAGGTACTTCTAGACATCTTAAATGTCCTAATAACCCACCTCTTTAAAGTATTAAAGTTTTGTTTTTTAATCAGATTTTAGGAAAATGAGGAAAGTTATGATATCAAACATGGAATCATAAATATTAATACAACAAAATGTTTACAATATTCTCCACTTTTGCCTTCAGTTTGGTTCCAGACATATCTTAACACCTAAAATGTCGTAATCACCCCCCTTTAAAATTGAATTTTGTTTCTTTTTGATTGTATTTTAGAAAATAGAGGAGTGTTATGTTTCCCTCTATGAGATCTTAAATATTAGTACATCAAAAGCTTCGCAAAAGTCTCTTCTAAAATATTCAGTTTGGCTCCAGACATTTCTAGCTACTTAAAATTCGTAATCACCCCCCCCCTCTTTGAAAGAATACAAATTTTTCTGTCTTTTTGGTCGGATTTTAGATAATTGAGGAGTGATACGACACCAACCATGCGATCTTAAATATTAATACATCAAAATGTTTTCATCAGTGTTCTTAACGAGATTCAATTAGGAACCAGACATCTTTAGTTCTAATATGTCCAAATCAGACCCCCCTTTTTTAAGAATTCAAAATTCTGTTTCCTTTGGTTGAATAATTGTAAATTTAGGAGTGCTACGACTCTAACCATGGGATGTTAAGTATTAATAGATCAAAATATTTGCAACAGTCTACTCTACAATATTCAAATTGGTTCCAGACATCTCTAGTCTTCTAAAATGTCATAATGATCCCCCCTCTTTTTTAAGAATTCAAATTTTTGTGTCTTTGGTGGGATATTAGATAATTGAGGATTGCTACAACTTAAACCATTGAATGTTAAATATTAATACATCAAAATTTGCGCAACAATGTCCTCTACAAGATTCAGTTTGGTTCAAGACATTTCTAGTCCTCTAAAATGTCCTAATCAGCCCCCCATATTTTAAGAATTCAAATTTTTTTGTCTTTTTTGTTGAATTTTAGAAAATTGAAGAGTGCTATGACTCTAACCATGGTATCTTAAATATTAATACATCAAAATATTCGCAAAAGACTCCTGTACAATATTCAATTTGGTTCCAGACATCTCCAGTCTTCTAAAATGGCGAAATCAGCCCCCCCTTTTTAAGAGTTCAAATTTTTGTGTCTCTTTGGTCGGATTTCAGAAACTTGAGGAGTGCTACAGCTTAAACAATGGGATCTTAAATATTAGTACATAAAATGATCGCATCAGTGTCCTCTACAAGATTAAATTTGGTTCCAGATATCTCTAGGTTCTAAAATGTCCTAATCAAACCCCTCCTTTTAAAGAATTAAATTTTTATCGGTCTTTTTGATTTGATTTTAGATAACTGGGGAGTGATACGACTCCAACCATGGGATCTTAAATACTAATACATTAAAATGTTTGCATCAGTGTGGTCTACAAGACTGAGTTTTGTTCTAAACATCTCTAGTTTCTAAAATGTCCTAATCAGCCCCCCTTCTTTAAGGATTCAAATTTTTGTTTCTATTTTGTCGGATTTTAGAAAAGTGAGGAATGCACCGACTCTAACCATAGGATCTTATATATTAATACATCAAAATGTGCGCAAGTATCTCCTCTAATAAATTCAGTTTGGTTGAAGACATTTCTAGTCCTTTAAATTGTCCTAATCAACCTCCCTTTTTAAAGAATTCAAATTTTTGTGTCTTTTTATTTGGATTTTAGGAAATTGAAGAGTGCTATGACTCTAACCATGATATCTTATATATTACTGATTTGGCACCCAATGACTTCTTCTTATTCTCTCACATCAAAAATAAATTACGTGGACAACGATTTTCGACCCCCGAAGAAGCGGTTGATACATTCAAAACGCATGTTTTGGAGTTACCTCAATCGGACTGGAAAAAGTGCTTTGAAAATTGGTTCAAAAGCATGCAAAAGTGTATTGATTATCATGGAGAATATTTTGAAAAACAATAAAACCAATTTCTATCCTACATATTTGTTTTTTCATTATTAGGCCAGAAATAGAAATAGCAACCCTCGTAATTCATCAAAATATTCGCAAAAGTCTCCTCTATATTAGTAAAATGTTTGCAAGAGTATCCTATACAAGATTCAGTTTGGTCAGAAACATCATTAGTTTCCTAAAATGTCCTAATCAACCCCCACGTTTTTGAAGAATTTAAAATTTTGTGTCTTTATGGTTGGATTTTAGAAAATTAAGAAGCACTACGACACTAAAAATGGGATCTTAAATATTAATACATCAAAATGTTCACAATAGTCTCCTCTACAAAATTCAGCTTGGCTCCAGACATTTCTATTCTTCTAAAATGTCCTAATCAGCCACCCTTTTTGAATAATTCTAATTTTTGTGTCTTTCTGGTCGGATTTTAGAAAATTTAGAAGAGCTAGGAATCCAACCATGGGATCTTAAATATTAATACATCACAATAATTGCAATTGTCTCCTCTTCACCATTCAGTTTGGTCCCAGACATTTCTTTTCATCAAAGTTGTCCTAATCACCCCCCCCCTATAAAAGTGAATTTTGTAACTTTTTGATTGCATTGAGGAGTGTTATGACTCCATCCAGGGGATCTTAAATATTAGTACATCAAAATGTTCGCAACAGTCTCCTCTACAAGAATCAGTTTAGCTCAAGACATTTCTAGGAACTAAAATATCCTAATCAGCCCCCTCTCTTATTAAAGAATTCTAATTTTTGTGTCTTTTTGGCCACATTTTAGATAATTGAGGAGTGCTGCAACTCCAACCATAGGATCTTAAATAATACTACATCAAAATGTCACAACAGTCTCCTCTACAAGATTCACTCCGGTTCCAAACATTTCTACTCAACTAAAATGTAGCAATCACAACCCTCTAAAAAGTTAATTTTGTGCTATTTTTGAACGAATATAAGAAAAATGAGGAGTGTTATGGCTCTAACACCATGGGATCTTAAATATTAAGACATCAAAATGTTCTCAAGAGTCTCCCCTACAACATTCAGTTTGGTTCAAAATATTTCTAGTCCTCTAAAATGTTCTAATAACCCACCCTGTTTAAATTTTTATACTTTTGTGTTTTTATCGGATATTAAGAAATTGAGGAGTGTTATGATACCAATCATGTGATCTTAAATATTAATACGTCCAAATGTTGGCAATATTCTCTTCTAATAGATCCATTTTAGTTCCAGATATTTCTATCAACTAAAATGTACAAATCAGCCCCCACCGTTTTAAAAAATCAATTTAGAGCTCTTTTGATCGAATTCTAGAAAATTGAGGATTGTTATGATTCTAACCATAGGATCTTAAGTATTAAGACATGAAAATATTGGCAAGAGTCTCGTCTACAAGATTCAGTTTTGGATAAAGACATCTCCCATAACATAAAATGTCCTAATCACCCCCCTTTAAAGAAGTCAAATATTTGTGTCTTTGTGGTCGGATTTTAAAAAATTGGGGAGAGATATGACACCAACCGTGGGATCTTAAATATTAATACATCAAAATGTCTGCAACAGTCTCCTCTACAAGATTCAGTTTGGTTCCAGACACCTCAAGACATCTGAAATGTTCTAATCACCACCCTTTTAAAAGAAATCAAATTTTTGTGTCTTTATGTTCAGATTGCAGATAATTGAGGAGTGAGTTTGGATCCAGACATTTATAGTCACTTAAAATTTCCTAATCAACCCCCTTCCCTTTAAATGAAGTCAAATTTTTATGCATTTTCGGGCAAATATTAGAAAAAGCAATAGTGTTGCGACTCCAACCAGTGGATCTTAAATATTTATGCATCAAAATATTCACAACAATCAGCTCTACAAGATTAACTTTTGTCCCAGACATCTGTAGCCTCCTAAAATGTCCTAATCACCACCCCCCTTTTAAAGAAATTAAATTTTTCGGTCTTTTTGGTTGGATTTCAGATAGTTGAAGAATGATATGTCTCTAACCATGGGATCTTAAATATTAATACCTTAAGATTTTCGCAAAACATGCCTCTATGAGATTCAATTTGGTTAAAGACATCTATAGTCCTCTATAATGTAATAATAAGCCCCCCCTTTTTTTAAATTCAAATTTTAATTTCTTTTTAGTCGGAATTTCTGAAATTTCTGAGAAGAGCTACGACTCCAATCATAGGATCTTAAATATTAAGAAATGAAAATGTTCGCAAAAGTTTCCTCTACAAGATTCAGTTTGATTCAAGACATTTCTAGACATCTAAAATTTCCTAATACTCTCTTTAAAGTATTAGACTTTTGTTTTGTTTTTTTTTTATCGAATTTTGGGTAATTGAGGAGTTTTATGATTCCAACCATGGGAACTAAAAAATTAATACATCAAAATGTTTGCAATGGGCTCCTCTTTAGGATTCACTTTGGTTCCAAACATTTCTTGACACCTAAAATGTCTTAATTTCCATCACATAAAAGTGAATTTGTGTCTTTTTGATTCTATTTATAAAATTTAGCAGTATTTTGATTCCAACCAGGCGATCTATAATATTGATACATCAAAATATTCGGAACAGTCTACTCTACAAGATTTAGTTTGCCTCCAGATATTTCAAATCAATTAAAGTGACCTAATCACGCCTCCCTTTTTTTAAGAATTCAAATTTTTGTGTCTTTTTGGTTGCATTCTTGAAAACTGAGGAGTGTTACGACTCCAACCATGGGATCTTATATATTATTACATCAAAATTTTCGCAACATTCTTTTCTACATGATTCTGTTTGGTTCCAAATATTTCTATACCCTTAAAATGCCCTAATGAGAATCCTATTTAAGAATTAAAATTTTTGTGTCTTTTGGTCGGATTTTAGATATCTGAGGAGTGCTTCAACTTGTACCATGGGAGTTTAAATGATAATACATAAAAACGTTTGCAACTGTGTGCTCTATGATATTAAATTTGGTTCCTGACATCTCTAGTCTTCTAAAATGTTCTAATCATCCCTCCTTTTTACGTATACAAGTATATTATACAATATAGTAGTAAATAACATATCTAGTTTAACTGTGGTATTGGTTTTATTATACAAAATACATTTTACGAGAAAAATGAGATTTAATATAGTGCGCCCAAGTAACACAAATGATTTCCTTTTTCCGATTACGCTAATTTAAAAATTTACTCAAAATCTGCATTAATTTTTAGTTTATGAAAAATCAAATGGTTTTATTTGGTAGTAAATCACAATCAAAGACTAACATTGGTATTCATTTTATTATAAAAATATATTTTATGACATAAAAGGATATCGTTTGGTGCACCCATATTGTCCGTGTGACTTCAGATTCCAACTAAGATTAACTTCAAAATTCCATTATATCATAGAAAAAGCCCAGTACGTATACAAATATATGATTGAATTTCGTAGTAAATGACATTTCCAGATTAACTGAAGAATTAGTTTTATTATGCAAAATACATTTTACGAGAAAAATGAGTTTTAAGTAACACAAAACATCTCCTTTTCCCGATTAAGCTGATTTCAAAATATACTCAAAATCTGCATAAATTTTAGGTTTATGGACACTCAAATGGTTTCATTTAGTAGTGCATCACATTCTAAGACTAACTGTGATATTCATTTTATTATAAAAACACATTTTATAAGTAAAAAGTGATATCGTTTGGTGCGCGCTTATGGTACGTGTGATTTCAGATTCCCACCTAGATTGACCTCATAATTCCCTTATGTATGAAAAAATTCCCGATATGTATACAAATAATTGATACAGTTGAGCAGGAAATCACATTTCTAGACAAACTGTGGTATTGATTTTACTATAAAAAATATGTTTTATGAGAAAAAAGCAATATCAGATGTGGAGCCCATATCGTACGTCTGACTTATGATTCCCACCAAAATTGAATTAAAAATTCCCTTATATCTTAAAAAATACCACATATATATACATATAAATGATACAATTTAATAACAAAACACATTTCGAGACTAACCGAGGTATTGGTTTTATTATAAAAAATACATTTTACAAGAAAAATGAGTTTTTCAATAGTGTGCCCAAGTAGCAAAAATGATCTCCTTCTCCCGATTACGCTAATTTCAAAATTTACTCAAACTCCGCATAAATTTCATGTTTATGGACAATAAAAAGGTTTCATTTAGTAGTAAATCACATTCTAAGACTAACTGTGGTATTCATTTTATTATAAAAATATATTTTATGAGAAAAAGAAATTTTGTTTGGTGCGCCCATATGGTACGTGTGACTTCAGATTCCCACCAAGATTGACTTCCAAATTCCTTTAAATCATAGAAAATGCCCAGTACGTATACAAATAAATTATTGAATTTTGTAGTAAAGCTCATTTCCAGATTAACTGTGGAAGTGGTATTATCATAAAAAATATATTTTACGATAAAAATGAGTTTTTCTATTGTGCACCAAAGTAATACAAGTGATCCCCTTTTTGCTGATTACGATAATTAAAAATTTTATTCAAAATCTGCAAAAATTTTCGGTTTATGGACACTCAAATGGTTTTATTTATTAGTAAACCACATTCTAAGACAAACTGTGGTTTCGATTTTAATATAAAATATATATTTCATGAGAAAAAAGAGATATCGTGGTGCAACAATATGTTACGTGTGATTTCGGATTCCAACTAAGATTGACTTCAAAATTCCTTTATATCTTAGAAAATGCCCAGTGTGTATACCAATTAATGATTCAATTTAGTAGTAAATCAAATTTCTAGACTAACTGTGGATTAGGTTTTATCATAACCAATAACTTTTAAGAGTAACATGAGTTTTTCTATGGTGCACCCAAGTAATACAAATGATCCCCTTTTCCCGATTACGCTAACTTCAAAATTTACTCAAAATCTGCATTAATTTACTATGTATGGACAATCAAAGGTTTCATTTATTAGTAAATGACTTTCTGAGACTAACTGTGGTATTCATTTTATTATAAAAAATCTATTTTATGAGAAAAAGCGATATCGTATGGTGTGCCCATATGGTATGTGTGACTTTAGATTACAACCAAGATTGACTTAAAAATTCCCTTATATTCTAAAAAATACCATTAATGTATACAAATAAATGATACAATTTAGTAGTAAATCACTTTTCTGGAAAATTTGTGGTATTGGATTTATTATAAAAAATATATTTTACGAGAAAAAGGAGTTTTTCTCTATAGTGCGCTGAAGTAACACAAATGATCCCCTATTCCCGATTACACTAAATTAAAATTTTACTCAAAATCTGCATAAATTTCCTTTGTATGGACAATCAAATAGTTTCATTTAGTAGTAAATGACTTTGTAAGACTAATTGTGTTATTTATTTTTTATAAAAATATGTTTTATGAGAAAAAAATAAATATCGTATGGTGCACCCATATGGTATGTGTGACTTCAGATTCCCACCAAGATTGACTTCAAAATTCCCTTATATCTTAATAAATGCCCTTTATGACTAACTGTAATATTGGTTTTTTTTAAACATATATTTTACGAGAAAAATGAGATTTCCTATGGAGATCCCAAGTAACACAAATCATCCCCTTTTCCCGATTAAATTAAGCAGATTTTGAGTTATTTGAAAATTTACTCAAAATCTGCAATAATTTCTAGTATATGGAAAATCAAATGGTTTCATTTGGTTTAAATCACATTTAAAAACTAACTTTGGTATTCACTTTATTTTAAAAAATTTATTTTATGAGAAAAAAAGATATCGTGTGGTGCGCCCATATTGTACGTGTGACCTCAGATTCAAACTAAGATCAACTTCAAAATTCCTTTATATCATAGAAAATGCCCAATACATATGCAAAAAAATGATTGAATTTCATAGCAAATCTAATTTCCAGATTAAAAGTGGAATTGGTTTTATTATAAAAAATGCATTTTAGGAGAAAAATGAATTTTTCTATGGTGCACCAAAGTAATACAAGTGTTTCCCTTTTTCCCGATTACGCTAATTTCATATTTTACTCAAAATCTGCTACAATTTCCAGTTTATGGACAATCAAATGGTTTCATTTTATAATACATCACATTGTAAGACTAACTGTGGTATTCATTTTATTATAAAAAACATATTTTATGAGAAAAAAGACATTTTGTTTGGTGCACCCAAATGGTACGTGTGACTTCAGTTTCCCACAAAGATTGACTTCAAAATTCCCTTATATCTTAAACAATTCCCATTATGTATACAAATGAGTGATACAATTTAGTTGTAAATCCCAGTTTTAGACAAACTGTGGTACTGGTTTTTTTTATAAATAATATATTTTGCGAGGAAAATGAGTTTTTCTATAAAGCGCCCAAACAACACAAATGATCCTCTTTTCTCTATTACGCTGATTTCAAAATTTACTCAAAATCTGTATAAATGTACCATGTATGGACAATCCAATGGATTCCCTTATTAGTAAATCAAATTCTTAGACAAACTGTAGTATTCATTTTATTATAAAAATTACATTTTATGAGAAAAAAGGGATATCGTATGGTACGACCATATGGTACGTGTGACTTCAGATTCAAACCAAGATTAACTGCAAAATTCCTTTATATCTTAAAAAATTCCTAGTATGTATACAAAAAATTAATACAAATTAGTATATAATCACATTTCTAGACTAACTGTGTTATTGGTTTTATTATTAAAAATATATTTTACAAGAAAAATGAGTTTTTCTCTGTATTGCGCCCAAGTAACATGGACGACCCCCTTTTCCCGATTACGCTAATTTCAAAATTTACTCGAAATCTGCAAAAATTTACGGTGTTTGGACAATCAAATGTTTTCAGTTATTAGTAAATGACATTCTAAGACTAACTGCTGTATTCATTTTATTATAAAAATGTATTTTATGAGTAAAAAGGGATATAGTATGGTGCGCCCATACGGTATGTGTGACTTCAGATTCCCACCAAATTTGACTTAAATATTCCCTTATATCTGTAAAAAATCCCACTTTGTATTCAAAGAAGTGATACAATTGATTAATAAATCACATTTCCAGACAAACTGTGCTATTGATTTTATTATAGATAATATATTTTATGAGAAAAAAGGGATATCGTATGGTGCGCCTATATGGTACGTATGACTTCAGATTCCCACCAAGATAGACTTCAAAATTCCCTTATATCCTAAAAAATACCATTAATGTATAAAAATAAATGATACAATTTATTAGTAAATCTATTTTCTAGAATATTTGTTGTATTGGTTTTATGATAAAGAATATATTTCACGAAAAAAACGAATTTTTCTATAGGTCGCCGAAGTAACACAAATGATCCCCTTTTTCCGATTACACTAAATTAAAATTTTACTCAAAATCTGCATAAATTTCCATTGTATGGACAATCAAATAGTTTCATTTAGTAGTAAATGACTTTGTAAGACTAATTTGTTATTTATTTTTTATAAAAATATGTTTTATGAGAAACAAATAAATATCGTATGGTGCGCCCATATGGTAGTTGTGACTTCAGATTCCCACCAAAATTGATTTCAAAATTCCTTTATATCTTAGAAAATTCCAAGTATGCATACAAATAAAAAATACGAATTATTAGATAATCACATTTCAAGACTAACTGAGGTTTTTATTTTATTATAAAAAATATATTTTACGAGGCAAATGAGTTTTTCAATAGTGCGCCCAAGTAACACAAATGATTTCCTTTTTTCCGATTACGCTAATTTCAAAACTTGCTCAAAATCTGCAAAAATTTACCGTGTATGGACAATGAAATGGTTTCATTTATTAGTAAATCACATTCTAAGACTAACTGTGGTATTTATTATAAAAATATATTTTATGAGAAAAAAGAGATATCGTATGGTGCAACCATATGATACTTGTGACTTCAGATACCCAAAAGATTGACTTTAGAATTCCCTTATATCTTAAAAAATGCCCTTTATGTTTACAAATAAAATATACAATTTAGTAGAGTAAATAACATTTCTACACTAACTGTAATATTGGTTTTTTTATGAAACATATATTTTACGAGAAAAATATGAGATTTCCTATGGAGAGTTCAAGTAACACAAATCATCCCCTTTCCCGATTAAATTAAGCAGATTTTGAGTTATTTCAAAATTTACTCAAAATCTGCATTAATTCCTAGTTTATGGAAAATCAAATGGTTTCATTTGGTTGTAAATCACATTCAAAAACTAACTTTGGTATTCACTTTATTATAAAAAAATCATTTTATGAGAAAAAAGGATATAGTGTGCTGCGCCCATATTGTACGTGTGGCTTCAGATTCCAACTAAGATTAACTTCAAAGATCCTTTATATCATAGAAAATGCCCAGTACATATGCAAAAAAATGATTGAATTTCGTAGCAAATCTCATTTCCAGATTAACTGTGGAATTGGTTTTATTATAAAAAATGCATTTTAGGAGAAAAATGAATTTTTCTATGGTGCACCAATATAATACAAGTGATCACCTTTTGCCGATAACGCTAATTTCAAAATTTACTCAAGATCTGTATAAATTTCTGGTTTATAGACAATCAAATGGTTTCAATTAGTAGTAAATCACATTTTAAGACTAACTGTGGTATTCCTTTTATTATAAACTATATATTTTATGAGTAAAAAGGGATATCGTATGGTGCGCCCATATGGTACGTGTGACTTCAGATTCCCACCAAGATTGACCTCAAAATTCCCTTATATCTTAAACATTACACATAATGTATACAAATAAAAGATACAATTCAGTAATAAATCACATTTCTAGACAAACTGTTGTAGTGGTTTTATTATAAAAATACATTTTATGAGGAAAAGGCATATCGTGTGGTGCGCCCTTATGGTATGTGTGACTTCTGATTCAACCAAGATTGACTAAAAAATTCCTTTATATCATAGAAAATGCTCGGTACGTATACAAATAAATGATTAAATTTCGTAGTAAATCACATTTACAGATTAACTGTGGAATTGGTTTTATTATAAAAATTATATTTATCGAGAAAAAGGAGTTTTTCTATGATGCAGCAATGTAATAACCTTTTCCCGATAACGCTAATTTCAAAATTTACTCTAAGCTCTGCATAAATTACTGGTTTATAGACAATCAAATGGTTTCATTTAGTAGTAAATCACATTTTAAGATTAACTGTGGTATTCATTTTATTATATATATATTTCATCAGAAAAAAGAGATATTGTAAGGTGTTACCATATGGCACGTGTGACTTCAGATTCCCAGCAAGATTGACTTCAAAACTTCTATATATTATAGAAAATGCCTGGTATATATACAAATAAATGATTGAATTTCGTAGTAAATCACATTTCCAGATTAACTGTGGAATTGGTTTTATTATAAAAATTACATTTTACGAGTAAAATGAGTTTCTCTATGGTGCACCAAAGTAACACCAATGATCCCCTTTTCCCGATTACGCTAATTTCAAAATTTACTCAAAATCTGCAAAAATTTACCGTGTATGGACAATCAAATGGTTTTATTTAATAGTAAATCACATTCTAAGACTAACCGTGGTATTCATTTTATTATAAAAAATATATTTTATGAGAAAAAAGAGATATCGTATGGTGCGACCATATGGTATGTGTGACTTCACATTCCCTCTAACATTGATCTCAAACTTCCCTTATATCTGAAAAAATTCCCAATATGTATACAAATAAGTGATACAATTTAGTAGTAAATCACATTTCTAGACAAACTGCGGCATTCGTTTTTTTATAAATAATATATTTTACGAGAAAAATGAGTTTTTCTTTAGTACGCCCAAGTAACACAAATGATCCCCTTTTCACGATTACGCTAATTTCAAAATTAACTTAAAATCTGCAAAAATTTACCGTGTATGCCAATAAAATGTTTTCATTTATTAGTAAATGACATTCTAAGGCTAAAGGTGGTATTCATTTTATTATAAAAATATATCTTATGAGAAAAAAGAAATATCGTGTGGTGCATCCATATGGTACGTGTGTTTTTTTTTATCGATTTTAGGAAATTGAGGAGTGCTATGATTCCAATCATGAGATCTTATATAGAAATACATCAAAATGTTTGCAATAGTCTCCACTGCAAGATTCAGTTCGTTTCCAAATATTTCTTGACATCTAAAATTTCTTAATCACCAACAATATAAAAATTTAATTTTGTGTTTTTTTATAGTATTTTCGAAAGTTTAGGAGTGTTACGAATCAAACCATGGGATCTTAAATATTAATACATTAAAATGTTCATAACTGTCTTTTCTACAACATTCAGCTTAGATGAACACATTTCTAGTCTTCAAAAATATCCTTTTAACCCCCCTTCTTTAAAGTATTAAATTTTGGTTTTTTTATTGGATTTTAGGAAATTGAGGAGTGTTACGATTCCAACCATGAGATCTTATACATCAATACATCAAAATGTTTGCAATAGTCTCTTCAACAAGATTCAATTTGGTTCCAGACCTTTCAAGATTCCAACCACAACACCTAATATGTCTTAATCAGCAAACCTATAAAAGTTTAATTTTGTGTTTTTATGGTACTTTAGAAAGTTATGGAGTGTTAAGAACCAAACCATGGCATATTAAATATTAATTTATAAAAATGTTCGCAATATTCTCCTCTACCAGATTCAGTTTCGTTCAGATTCAGTTTCGTTCAAGACATAGTCCTCTAAAATGTACTAAACCATCTCTTTTTAAAGTATTAAACTTTTGTTATTTTATTGTATTTTAGGAAATTGAGGAGAGTTATGATTCCAACAATTTGATCTTATATATTAATACATTAAATTGTTCACAACAGTCTCCTCTACAAGATTCACTTTGGTTCTAGAAATTTCCAGTCAACTAAAATGTCCCTTTTACAGATTTCAAAATTTTCTGTCTATTTGGCAGAGTTTTAGAACATTTATGTGAGTGATAGGACTCCAATCATGGCATCTTAAATATTAATACATCAAAATTTTGCATGAGTCTCCTCTACAAGATTCAGTTTGGTTCCAGACATTTCCTGACACCTAAAATGTCTTAATCAGCAACACTATAAAAATTTAAGTTTGTGTTTTTTATGGTATTTTAGAAAGTTGTAGAGTGTTACGAATCAAACCATGGGATATTAAATATTATTACATCAAAATAATTTCAATAGTCTCATCTACATGATTCAGTTTTATTCTAGACATTTCCAGAAACCTGAAACCTAAAATGTCTTAATCACCCACCTAATAAAAAGTTTATTTGGTGTTATTAATTGTATTTTAGAAAGTCGATAAGTGCTACGACTCCTTCCATGGGCTATTAAATATTAATACATCAAAATGTTCGCAATGTTCTCCTCTGCAAGATTCAGTTTGGTACTAGACACTTCTAAACACCTAAAATGCCCTTATTAAAAGCCCCCTTTTTTAAAACTCAATTTTCAGTTATTTTTGATCGAAGTTTAGAAAAATAAGGAGGGTTCTGTCTCTAACCATGGGATTTTAAATATTAATACAATAAATTGTTCGAAATAGTCTCCTCTACAACATTCAATATGGATCCAGAAATCTCTGGTCTACTAAAATGTTCTAATCACCCTCCCCCCTTTAAAGAAATTAATTGTTTCTTAATTTTTGGATGGATTTTAGAAAATTTATGGATTTTAGAGTGATACGTCTCCAACCATGGGATATTAAATATTAATACATCAAAATGTTCGCAATAATATCGCCTACAATATTCAGTTTTGATCAAGATATTTCTAGGCTTCTAAAATGTCCTTTTATCCTCCCCCCCTCTTTAAATTTTTAAATTTTGGTTTTTTTATCGGATTTTAGGAAATTGAGGAGTATTATGATTCCAACGATGAGATCATATATATTAATACATCAAAATGTTTACAATAGTCTACTCTACAAGTTTCAATTTGGTTCCAGACATTTCCTGACACCTAAAATGTCTTAATCATCAACACTATAAAAATTTAAATTCACCAAAATGTTTGCAATAGTCTACTCTACAAGATTCAATTTGGTTCCAGACATTTCCAGACACCTAAAATGTCTTAATCAGCTACCCTATAAAAATTTAATTTTGTGTCTTTTTATGGTATTTTAGAAATTTGAGGAGTGTTAGGAATCAAACCATGGGATATTAAGTATTATTACATCAATATGTTTTTAATAGTCTCCTCTACAAGATTCCGTTTCGTTCAAGACATTTCTAGTCATCTAAAATGTAATAAACCACCCCTCTTTATAGTATTAAACTTTAGTTTTCTTATTGAATTTTAGATAATTGTGGAGTCTTAGGATTCCAACCATTTGATCTTATATATTAATATATCAAATTGTTCACAACAGTCTCCTTTACAAGATTCACTTTGGTTCCAGAAATTTTTATTCTTCTAAAATCTCCGAATCGCCCTCCCCCTTTTAAAGAATTCAAACTTTTCTGTTTTTGGATAGATTTCAGAAAATTTATGAGTGATATGACTCTAACCATTGTATCTTAATTATTAATACATCAAAATGTTTTCATCAGTCTCCTCTTCAAGATTCAGATTGGTTCCACAGATGTGTAATGTTCTAAAATGTACTAATCAGCTCCCTCCCCCTTTTTTTAATAATTCAAATTTTTATGTTTTTTGGTCTGATTTTAGAAAATTGAGGAGTTCTACGACTCCAATTATTAATTATTAAATATTAATACATCAAAATGTTCGCAATAGTGTCATCTAAAAAATTCAGTTTGGTTCAAAACATTTCTAGACATCTAAAATGTCCTTATATCCCCCTCCCCCTTTATAATGTATTAAAACTTTGTTTTTTTTATCGGATTTTAGGAAATTGAAGAGTGTTATGATTCCAACTATGAGATCTGATATATTAATAGATCAAAATGTTTGTAATAGTCTCGTCTGCAAGACTCAGTTTGGTTCCAGACATTTCCAGTCCACTAAAATGTCCTAATTACCCTCCCCCTTTTAAAGAATTAAAATTTTTCTGTTTTCTGGATGGATTTAAGAAAATTTATGAGTGATATGACTCTAACCATAGTATCTTAAATAATAATAAAACAACATGTTTGCATCAGTATCCTCTACAAGATTCTGTTTGGTTCCACTCATCTCTATTTTTCTAAAATGTCCTTATAACCCCCCGTCTTTAGAGTATTTGTTTTTTTATCGGATTTTAGGAAATTGAGGAGTGTTATGATTCCAACCATGAGACCTTTTATATTAATACATCAAAATGTTTACAATAGTCTCCTGTAAAAGATTCAGTTTGGTTCCAGACATTTTTTGACACCTCAAATGTCTTAATCGGCAACCCTATAAAAGTTTAATTTTGTGTTTTTTATGGTATTTTAGAAAGTTGAGGAGCGTTACAAATCAAACCATGGGATATTAAATATTAATACATCAAAATGTTTGCAATAGCCTCCTCTGCAAGATTCAGTTTCGTTAAAGACATTTCTAGACATTTAAAATGTAATAAACCACCCCTCGTTAAAGGATTAAACTTTTGTTTTATATCGAATTTTAATATTATCGAATATTAAATATTAATACATCAAAATGTTTGCAATAGTCTCCTCTAAAAGATTCAGTTTGGTTTCAGACACTTCTTGTCACCTAAAATGTCTTAATCACCGACGCTATAAAAAGTTAATTTGGTGTATTTTTATTGTATTTTAGAAAGTCGATAAGTGCTACGACTCCAACCATGGTCTATTAAATATTAATGCATCGAAATGTTCGCAATAGTCTCCTCTAAGGATTCACTTTGCTTCCACAAATCTCTGGTTTCCTAAAATGTTCTAATCATCCTCACCCCTATTAAAGAAATCAAATTGTTTAAAGAAATCAAAATTTTTTGATGGATTTTAGAAATTTTTGAGTCATACGACTCTAACCATGGTATCTTAAATATTAATAAATCAAAATGTTTGCATCAGTCTCCTCTACAAGATTCAGTTTGGTCCCACAGATCTCTATTCTTTTAAATGTCCTAATCATCTCCCCCCTCTTTTTTTAAGAAATCAAATTTTTGTGTCTTTTTGGACTGATTTTAGAAAATTGACGATTGCTACGACCCCAACCATGAGATATTAAATATAAATACATCAAATTGTTTCTAAAAGTCTCCTCTGCAAGATATAGTTGGGTGCCAGACATTTCTTGATAACTAAAATGTCCTAATCACCCCCCCCTTAAAAAATAAATTTTGTGTATTTTAGATTGTATTTTAAAAAATTTAGGACAGTTATGACTCCAAAAATGGTATCTTAGAAATTAATACATTAAAATCTTCGCAACGGTCTCCTCTACAAGATTTATATTTGGCTCCACACATTTCTAGCATCCTAAAATGACCTAATCACGCCCCTTTTTAAAGAACTCAAGTTTTTGTGTGTTTTTGGTCGGATTTTAGATAATTGAAGAGTGCTACAACTTCAACCATGGGATCTTAAATATTAATACATCAAAATGTTCGCATCAGTGTCCTCTACGAGATTCAATTTGGTTTTATATATTCTCAAGTTAATGTGCTAATCAAGCCATCAAATGTTTGGTTTTATTTTAGAAAATTGAGGGGAGTGCACAGCACCTAACTATAGGATCTTAAATATTAATATATTAAAATATTAGAAAAAGTCTCCTCTACAAGATTAAATTTGGTAAGGTGTGTTAAATAAAATTAATAAAGGGTGTCTGATAAAGAAAATTAAACATAAAATGTCCTTATCAAACACCCTTTATTTAAGAATTCAAATTTTTGTTTCCATTTGGTTTGGATTTTAATAAAGTGAGGGGAGTCCTACAACTCTAACCATGGGATTTCAAATATTAATACATAAAAATATTCACAACATTCTCCTCTACAATATTCAATTTTGTTCCAGACATCTCTAGTCTTCTGAAATGTCCAAATACACCCCCCGCCTTTATTTAAGAATTCAAATTTTTGTCTTTTTGGTAAGATTTTAGAAAATTGAGAAAAGCTCCGAATACAACCATAGGATCTTAAATATTAATGCATGAAAATGTTCGAAAAATTATCCTCTACTAAATTAAGTTTGATTCAAGACATTTCTGGCCTTCTTAAATGTTCTAATAACCACCTCTTTAAAGAAATAAACTTTTGTTTTTAATCATATTTTAGGAAAATGTGATGTGTTATGATTCCAACCATGGGATCTAAAATATTAATACAAAAATCTTTGCAATAGTCACCTCTTTAGCATTCAGTTTGTTTCCAGCGATATCTTAACACCTAAAATGTCCTATTAACCCCCCCCAGAGTGAATTTTGGGTCTGTTTGACTGTATTTTAGAAAATTAAAGAATGTTATGACTCCAACCAAGGGATTTTAAATATTAGTGTATCAAATGTTCTTAGAAATATCCACTAAAAGATTGAGTTTGGCTCCAGACATTTCTAGTCTTTTAAAGTGTCCTAATCAAACCCCCTTATAAAGAATTCAAATTTTTTGTTCTTTTTGAGTTAATTTTAGATATTTGAAGAGTGATACGATTCTACGCATGGGATCTAAAATATTAATGCATCAAAATATTCGCAACAGTGTCCTTTATGAGATTCAAATTATTTCTAGAAATCTCTAGCCTACTAAAATGTCCTAATCAGGCCCCCCCCCTTTTTAAAAAATTCAAATTCTTGTGTCTATTTGGTCGGATTTTTATAATTGAGGAGAGCACTGACTACAACCATAGGATCTTAAATATTAATACATCAAATTGTTCTTAAAAGTCTCCTCTACAATATTTAGTTGGGTGCCAGACATTTCTTGTTACCTAAAAAGTCCTAATCACCCACCCCATTTAAAATAAATTTTGTGTATTTTGATATTTTATTTAAAAAATTAAGGACTGTTATGACTACTACCATGGGATCTTAAATACTATTACTTTAAAATGTTTGCAACAGTCTCCTCTACAAGATTTATATTTGGCTCCACACATTTCTAGCCACCTAATATGACCTAATCACGCCACCCCCCTTTTTTGAGAATTCAAATTTTTGTGTGTTTTTGGTCGGATTTTAGATAATTGAGGAGTGCTACAACTCAAACCATGGGATGTTAAATACTAATACATCAAAATATTCTCAATAGTCTCCCTTATAAGACTCAGTTTGGTTTCAGACGTTTCTACTCTTATAAAATGACCTAATTAGCTACCACTTTTTAAAAAATTCTAATTTTTGTATTTTTTTGGTTGGAATTTTGATAAGTTAGGAGTGATTCGACTCCAAGCATGAGATCTTAAATATTAATACATCAAAATGTTCAATTTAGTGTCCTTTACGAGTTTCAATTTGGTTCCGGGTATTCTCTAGTTAATGTCCTTATGAGACCCCACCCCTTTTTTAAGAATTAAAATTTTTGTGTCTTTTTGATTGGATTTTTAAGAATTGAGGAGTTTTATGGCTCCAATCATGAGATCTCAAAAATTAATATATCAAAATATTCGCATCAGTGTCCTCTACAAAATTCAATTTGATTCCTGACAACTTTAAGGTTTAAAATATCCTAATCAACACCCCCCTTTATAGAATTCAAATTTTTTTGTTCTTTTGGTTCAATCATGCGATTTTAAATATTAAGACATCAAAATGTTCGCAGCAGTGTTCTCTATGAGATTCAATTTTGTGCCAGACATTGCTAGTCTTCTAAAACGTACTTCAGCCCCCCCTTTTGTTTAAGAATTCAAATTTCTCCACTACAATATTCACTTCAGTTCCAGACATTTCTAATCACCTAAAATGCCCTAATCACACAACCCCAGTTTTAAATTTCATTTTTATTTCATTTTGATCGAATTTTATAAAAATGAGGAGTGTTTGACTCTAACCATAAGATCTTAAACTTAATATATCAAAATATTCGTAATAGTCTCGTCTAAAACATTCAGTTTGGTTCAAGACATCTCTAGTCCCCTAAAATAACCTAATGATGTCCCCCATAAAAGAAGTCAAATTCTTGTGTCTTTTTGGTCAGATTTTAGAAAGTTGAGGAGTGACACGACTCCAACCATGGAATTTTAAATATTAATTCATCAAAATGTTTGCAACTGTATCCTCTACAATACCTAGTTTGGTTCCTGACATTTCTTGACATCTAAAATGTTCAAATCATCCCCCCTACAAAAAGTCAATTTTGTGTATTTTTGATCGGATTTTAGAAAATTAAGGCGTGTTATGACTCCAACTATGGGACCTTAAATATTAATACAGAAAAATGTTCTCAATAGTCTCCTCTATAAGATTCAGTTTTGTTCCAGACATATCTTGGCATTTTAAATATCCTAATCAACCCTTTATAAAAAGTCAATTTTCTGTCTTTTTAATTAGATTTCAGAAAATTGAGACGTGTTATGACTCCAACCATGGAATCTTAATTATTAATACATCAAAATGTTCGCTATAGTTTCCTCTACAATATTCAGTTTTGATCAAGGATATTCTTGTCCTCTAAATTGTCCTTATCAACCCCCCATCTCTTTAAAGTATTAAACTTTTGAATTTACCAGATTTTAGGAAATTGAGGAGCGTTATTATACCAACCATGCGATCTTAAATTTTAATACATCAAGATGTTCGCTACAATCTCTTCTACAATGTTCATTTTGGTTCAAGACATTTCTAGCCACCTAAAAAGCCCTAATCACCCCCTTTAAAATTAATTTTTAATTCATTTTGATCGAATTTTATAAAAATGAGGAGTGTTTGACTCTAACCATAAGAACTTAAACTTTAATATATCAAAATATTCGTAATATTCTCGTCTAAAAGATTCAGTTTGGTTCAAGACATCTCTAGTCCCCTAAAATAATCTAATGAAAACCCCCATTAAAAAGTCAAGTTTTTGTGTCTTTTTGGTCAGATTCTAGAAAGATGAGAAGAGATACGACTCCAACCATGGGATCTTAAATATTAAAACTTCAAAAGGTTTACAACTGTCTCCTCTAAAAGATTCAGTTTGGATATAGACATTTCTTGACACCTAAAATATTCTAATTATCCCCCCTATAAAAAACTCAATTTTGAGTATTTTGATTGGATTTTAGAAAATTGAGGCGTGTTTTCACAGCAACCATGGGATCATAAATATTAATACATAACAATGTTGAAAACAGTCTCGTCTACAAGATTCAGTTTTGTTCCAGACATATCTTGACATCTAAAATGTCCTAATCACCCCTCTATAAAAATTCATTTTTGTGTTTCTTTGTTTGTATTTTAAAAAATTGAGGAGTGTTATGACTCTAAACGAGGGATCTTAAATATTAACAAATCAAAATGCTCGCATCAGTGTCCTCTACAGGACTCAGTTTGGGTTCAGACTATTCTAGCCAAATAAAATATCCTAATCACGCCTCACCCATTTAAAAATTCATTTTTGTGCTCATTTTGATCAAAATTTAGTAAAACCAGGAGTGTTACGACCCCAACCATGGGATCTTAAATATTAATACATCAAAATCTTTGCAACAGTCTCCTCTACAAGATTCAGTTTTGTTTGAGACATTTCAAGCCCTTTAATATGTCCTAATAACAACCAACCCTCTTTAAAGCATTAAACTTTTGTTTATTTATCGGATTTTAGGATATTGAGTTGTGTTATGATTCCAACCATGGTTTCTTAAATTTTAAAAGTTTGCAATAGTAATTGCAAACATCAAAAGTTTGCAATAGTAATCCTCTACAAGAATCAGTTTGGCTCCAGATATTTCTAGGCATCTAAAGTGTCCTAATCCCCCCACCCTCTATTAAAATGTCATTTTTGTGTTTTTATAGATCGAATTTTAGAAAAAAGAGGAGTGTTATGACTCTAACCATGGGATCTTAAATATTGATACATCAAAATATTCGCAACAGTCACCTCTACAATCTGTTTTCTTCCAGACAACTCTAGTCTTCTAAAATGTGGTAATCAACCCCCACCCCTTTTAAAGAATTCAAAATTTCTGCCTTTTTTGGGTTGATTTTAAAATATTGAGGAGAGTTATGACTCCAACCATGGGATCATAAATATTAATGAATCATAATGTTCGACACAGTCTGCTTTACATGATTCAGGTAGATTCCATAGAATCCTAGACACCTAAAATGTCCTAATCACATCCCCTCCCCTTTTAAAATGTCAATTTTGTGTCCTTTTTTTATCGAAATTTAGAAAATACAGGAGTGTTATGACTCTAACCATGGCATCCTAAATATTAATACATCAAAATGTTTGCAATAATCTCCTTTACTAGATTCAGTTTGGTTCCAGACATTTCTAGTGACTTAAAATTTCCTAAACAGCACCCATTTAAAGAAGTCAAATATTTACGTATTTTTGGTTGAATTTTAGAAAATTGAGGAGCGTTACGACTCCAACTATGGCATCTTAAATATTAATACATCAAAATGTTCACAACAGTCTCTTTTAAGATATTCACTTTGGACCCAGACAACATTTTCTGACACCAAAAATGTCTTAATCAGCAACCCTATAAAAATTGAATTTTGTGTTTTTTATGGTAATTTAGAAATTTATGGAGTAGTACGAATCAAACCATGGGAAATTAAATAATAATACACATTTTAGAGGACTAGAAATGTTTAAGATATTTCTAGTCCTCTAAAATGTACCAAACCATAATTCCTTAAAGTATTAAACTTTTGTTTTTCTATTGGATTTTAGAAAATTGAGGAGAGTTATGATTCCAACAATTTGATATTATATATTAATACATCAAATTGTTCATAACAGTCTCCTCTACAAGATTCCCTTTGGTCCAGAAATTTCCAGTCTCCTAAATTGTTCTAATCAGCCCCCCGCCTTTTTAAAAAGTCAATTTTGATTTCTTTTTGATTGAATTTTAGAAAAATAAGGAGGGTTCTATCTCTAACAATGGGATTTTAAATATTTATGCATCAAATTATTCGCAATAGTCTCCTCTAACGATTCACTTTGGTTCCAGAAATTTCTGGTCTACTAAAATGTTCTAATCCCCCTAACCCCTTTTAAAGAAATCAAATTTTTCTGTCTTTTTCGATGGATTTCAGAAAATTTATGATTGATACGACTTCAACCTTGGGATCTTAATTACTAATACATCAAAATGTTCGCAATAATGTCCTCTATAATATTCAGTTTAGTTAAAGACATTTCTAGTCATCTAAAATGTACTTATAACCCCCCTTCTTTAAATTTTTAAATTTTGTTTTTTTTTATCGTATTTTAGGAAATTGAGGAGTGTTATGATTCCAACCACGAGATGTGATATATTAATACATTAAAATGTCTTCAATAGTCTCTTCTGTGAGATTCAGTTTGGTACCAGAAATTCCCTGACACCTAAAATGTCTTAATCAGCAACCCTATAAAAATTTAATTTTGTATTTTTTATAGTATTTTAGAAAGTTGAAGAGTGCTACGCATCAAACCATGGGATACTAAATATTAATACATCAAAATGTTCTCAATAATCTCCTCTAAAAGATTTAGTTTCGTTCAAGACATTTCTTGTCCTCTAAAATTTAATAAACCAACCCTATTTAAAGTATTAAACTTTAGTTTTTTTATTGAATTTTAGATAATTTAGGGGAGTGTTATGATTCCAACCATTTGATCTTATATATTAATACATCAAATTGTTCACAACCGTCTCCTCTAGAAGATTCAGTTTGGTTCCAGAAATTTCCAGTCTCCTAAAATGTCCTAATCACCCTCCCCCCTTTTAAAGAATTCAAATTTTTCTGTTTTTTTGATGGATTTCGGAAAATTTATGAGTGATATGACTCTAACCATGGTATCTAAAATATTAATACATCAAACTGTTTGCATCAGTCTCCTCTACAAGTTTCAGATTGGTTCCACAGATGTGTATTGTTCTAAAATGTCTTAATCAGCACCCTCCCCCTTTATATAAGAATTCAAATTTTTGTTTTTGGTCTGATTTTAGAAAATTGAGGAATGCTACGACTCCAACCATGGGATATTAATTATTAATACATCAAAATGTTTGCAATAGTGTCCTTTACGAAACTCAGTTTGGCTCAAGACATTTTTAGTCTTCTAAAATGTCCGTATATCCCCCGCCCCCTTTATAAAGTATTAAAATTTCGTTTTTTATCGTATTTAAGGAAATTAAGGAGTGTTATGATTCCAACCATGGGATTTTATATATTAATACATCAAAATGTTTGTAATAGTCTCGTCTTCAAGACTCAGTTTTGTTCCAGTAATTTCTTTACACCTAAAATGTCTTAATCACCGACCCTATAAAAAGTCAATTTTGTGATTTTTTTATTGTATTTTAGAAAGTTGATAAGTTTTACGACTCCAACCATGGGCTATTAAATATTAATGCATCAAAATGTTTGCAATAGTCTCCTCTGAGAGATTCAGTTAGATAGACATTTCCAAACACCTAAAATGTCTTTATCACCCCCCCCCCCTTTTTAAAACTTAATTTTG
Organism: Latrodectus elegans; assembly: GCA_030067965.1. Taxonomy (NCBI): domain Eukaryota; kingdom Metazoa; phylum Arthropoda; class Arachnida; order Araneae; family Theridiidae; genus Latrodectus; species Latrodectus elegans. Next base: position 603,759 of record CM057821.1, read on the forward strand.
AGTTCTTTTTTTTATCGAATTTTAGTAAAATAAGGGGATTGTTCTGACTCTAACCATTGGATTTTAAATATTAATACATCAAAATGTTCGCAATAGTCTCCTCCTCAAGATTCAGTTTGGTACCAGATATTTTTAAACACCTAAAATGTCCTTATCATGCCCCCCCCTTTTTTTAAAAGTCAATTTTGATTTCTTTTCAATCGAATTTTAGAAAAATAAGGAGGGTTTTGACTCTAAAAATGGGATTTTAAATATTAATACATCAAATTGTTCGCAATAGACTCCTCTAAGGATTCACTTTGGTTCCAGAAAACTCTGGTCTAATAAAATATTCTAATCACCCTCCCCCCTTTTAAAGAAATCAAATTTTTCTGTCTTTTAGGATGTATTTTAGAAAATTAATGAGTGGTACGACTACAACCATGGGATCTTAAATATTAATACGTAAATATGTTTGCATTAGTCTCCTCTAAAAGATTCAGTTTGGCTCCTCACATCTTTATCGTTCTAAAGTGCCCTTATCTGCTAGCCCACATTTTAAGAATTCAAATTTTTGCGTATTTTTGGTCTGATTTTAGATAATTGAGGAGTATACCCTTCCAAACTAGGGATATTAAATATTAATACATCAAAATGTTCGCAATAGTTTCCTCTACAATATTCCGATTGGTTCAAGACATTTCTAATCATCTAAAATGTCCTTATCACCCCCTCTCTTTAAAGTATTAAATTTTGTTTTATTTTTATCGGATTTTAGGAAATTGAGGAGTGTTATGACTCCAACCATGGGATCTTAAATATTAGTAAATCAAAATATTCGCATCAGTGTCCTCTACGAGATTCAATTTGGTTTTAGATATTCTCTAGTTAATATCCTTATCAGCCCCTCCCCCCTTTTTTAAGGATTGAAATCTTTGTGTCTTTTTGGTTTGATTTTAGAAAATTGATGAGTGCACAGCACCTAACCATAGGTTCTTAAATATTAATACATCAAAATATTCGAAAAAGTCTCCTCTACAAGATTAAATTTGGTTCAAGGTATTTCTTTTCGTCAAAAATGTCCTTATCAGACACCCTTTATTTAAGAATTCAAATTTTTGTTTCCTTTTGGTTTGGATTTTAATAAAGTGAGGGGAGTCCTACAACTCTAACTATGGGATCTTAAATATTAATACATAAAAATATTCGCAACATTCTCCTCTAAAATATTCAATTTGGTTCCAGGCATCTGTAGTCTTCTGAAATGACCAAATACACCCCCCCTTTATTTAGGAATTCAAATTTTTGTCTTTTTGGTAGGATTTTAGAAAATTGAGAAAAGCTACGAATTTAACCATAGGATCTTAAATATTGATACTTGAAAATGGTTGAAAAATTATCCTCTTTAAAATGCAGTTTGATTCAAGACATTTCTGGCCTTCTTAAATGTTCTAATAACCCCCTCTTTAAAGTATTAAACTTTTGTTTTTAATCAGATTTTAGGAAATTGAGATGTGTTATGATTCCAACCATGGGATCTTAAATATTAATACATTAAAATGTTTGCAATAGTCACCTCTTTAGCATTCAGTTTGGATCCAGAGATATCTTAACAACTAAAATGTCCTAATAACCCCCCCCCCCTTATTAGAGTGAATTCTGTTTGACTGTATATTAGAAAATTAAAGAGTGTTATGACTCCAACCGTGGGATCTTATATATTAGTACATCAAAATGTTCTTAGAAGTATCCTCTAAAAGATTGAATTTTGCTTCAGAAATTTCTAGTCAATTAAAGTGTCCTAATCACAACCCCTTATAAAGAATTCAAATTTTTTGGTCTTTTTGTGTTAATTTTAGATATTTGAAGAGGGATATGATTCTAACCATGGTATCTAAAATATAAATAAATCAAAATATTCGCAACTGTGTCCTTTATAAGATTCAATTTGTTTCTAGAAATCTCTTGTCTTCTAAAATGTCCTAATCAGCTCCCCTCTTTTTAAAAATTCAAATTCTTGTTTCATTTTGGGCGCATTTTTGATAGTTCAGGAGAGCACTGACTCCAACCATAGGATCTTAAATATTAATACATCAAATTGTTCTTAACATTCTCTTCTACAATATTTAGTTGGGTGCCAGACATTTCTTGTTACTTAAAATGTCCTAATCACCCACCATTTAAAATAAATTTTGTGTATTTTAGAATTTATTTTAAAACATTTAGGACTGTTATGACTCCCACCATGGGATCATAAAAAATAATATATCAAAATGTGTTCGCAACAGTCTCCTCTACAATATTTATATTTAGGCCCACGCATTTCTAGCCACCTAAAATGACCTAATCACGCCCAAACCCTTTTTTAAGAATTTCAATTTGGTCTTATTTAAGATAATTGAGGTGTTCTACTATTTCACACCATGGGATGTGTAATATTAATACATCAAAATGTTCTGAATGGTGTCCTCTATACGATTCAGTTTTCTTCCAGACGTCTCTTTTCTTCTAAAATGTCCTGGGTAACCCCCCCCCCACTTTTTTAAAAATTCAAATTTTTGTGTCTTTTTGGTTGGAATTTAGATAAGTGAGGAGTGATGCGACTCCAACTATGGGATCTTAAATATTAATACATCAAAATGTTCGCATCAGTGTCCTCTACGAGATTCAATTTGGTTCCAGATATTCTCTAGTTAATGTCCTCATCAGCCCCTCCCCCTTTTTTTAAGAATTTAAATTTTTGTGTCCTTTTGTTTGGTATTTAGTAAAGTTAGGAGTGCTACGACTATAACCATGGGATCTTAAATATTAATACATCAAAATATTCGCAACACTCTCCATTACAAAATTCAATTTGGTTCCAGACATCTCTATTCTCCTAAAATTTCCAAATAGCCCCTCCATCTTTTTTAAAATTTCAAATTTTCCTGTCTTTTTGGTTGGATTTTAGAAAATTCAGAAGAGAAACGAATCCAACCATAGGATCCTTACTACTAATACACAAAAATGTTCGAAAAATTATAATCTGCAAGATTCAGTTGGATTCAAGAAATTTCTAGCCTTCATAAATGTCCTAATAACCCCCCTCTTAAAGGTATTAAACTTTTTTTTTATCAGATTTTCGGAAATTGAGGAGTGTTATGATTCCAACCATGGTATCTTAAATATTAATACATCAAAATGTTTGCAATAGTCTCCTTATTAGCATTCAGTTTTATACCAGACATTTCTTTGCACCTAAAATGTCCTAATCACATCCCCCTTATAAGAGTGAATTTTAGTTCTGTTTGACTGTATTTTAAAAAATTAAAGAGTGTTATGTCTCCTACCATGATCTTAAATATTAATACATCAAAATATTCTCACATGTGTCCTCTACAAGATTCAATATGGTTCCAAACATCTCTATTTCCTAAAATGTCCCAATTAGCCCCCCTTTTTTTAGTATTCAAATTTTTGTTTCTATATAATCTGATTTGTGAAAATTGAGGAGATCACCGTTTTAACCATAGGATCTTAAATATTATTACATCAAAAAATTTCCTCTACATGATTTATTTTGGTTCAAGACATTTCTAGTCCTCTAAAATGTACCAATCATCCCCACCCCTTTTTTAAGAATTAATATTTTTGTTTCCTTTTGTTTGGATTTTAGAAAATTGAAGAGTGCTGCGACTCTAACAATGGTATCTTAAATGTTAATTCACCAAAATATTCGGAACTGTCTAATCTACAATATTCACATTGGTTCCAGACAACTCAAGTCTTCTAAAATATCAAAATCATCCCCCAACTTTTTAAGAATTGAAATTTTTGTGTCATTTTGGTGGGAGTTTAGAAAATTGAGGAGTGTTATGACTACAACCATTGGATCTTAAATATTTATACATGAAAATATTCGCATCAGTGTCCTCTACAAGATTCAATTTGGTTCCAGATATCTCTAGGGTCTAAAATATCCTAATGAACCACCCCCTCTTTAAAGTATTAAACTTTTGTTTTTTTTATCGGATTTTAGGAAATTGATGTGAGTGTTATGATTCCAACTATAGGATCTTAAATATTAATGCACCAAAATATTCACAACATTCTCCTCTATAATATTCACATTGGTTCTAGACAAATCTATGTGAAGTGTGATACGACTCTAACCATGTGATCTTAAATATTAATACAAAATGTTTGCATTAGTCTCCTCTTCAGGATTCAGTTTGATTCCAGATATTTCTTTATCCCTAAAATGTGCTAATCACACACACCTTATAAGAGTGAATTTTGTGTCTTTTTGATTGTATTTTAGAAAATTGAGGATTGTTATGCCTCCATCCATGAGATCTTAAATATTAGCACATCAAAATCTTCTAAACATTCTCTTCCCAAATATTCAGTTTGGCTCCAGACATTTCTAGCTACTTAAAACTCGAAATCACCCCCCCCCCATTTGAAAGAATTCAAAATTTTCTGTCTTTTTTGTTGGATTTTAGATAATTGAGGAGTGTTATGACTCCAACCATGGGATCTTAAATATTAATACATCAAAATATTCGCTTTAGTGTCCTCTACAAGATTCAATTTGATTACAGACAACTCTAGTGTCTAAAATGCCCTGATCAACCCCCCCTTTAAGGAATTCAAATTTTATCGGACCTTTTGGTTTGATTTTAGATAATTGAGGGGAGTTATCCGATTCCAACCATGTTATATTAAATATTAATACATCAAAATGTACGCAAGAGACTTCTTTACAAGATTCAGTTTGGTGACAGACATCTCTAAGCTCCTAAAATGTCCTAATCACTCCCCTTTACAGAATTCAAAGTTTTCGTTCGTTTTGGTTGGATTTTAGCTAATTGAAAAGTGATAGGACTCAACCACGGGGTCTAAAATATTAATACATCAAAACGTTCGCAACAGTGTTCGCTATGAGATTCAATTTGGTAACAGGCACCTCTAATCTTCTAAAATGTACTAATCAGCCCCTTCCTTTTTAAAGAATTCAAATTTTTTTGTCTATTTTATCGGAATTTAGATAATTGAGGAGTGCTACAACTTAAACCATGGGATGTTAAATATTAATACTTTAAAATATGTTCGCAAAAGTCTCCTCTAAAAAATTCAGTTTGATTCAAAACATTTCTAGTCCTCTAAAATGTCCTAATACTCCCAACCCCTCTTTAAAGTATTAAACGTTTGTTTTTAAGCGGATTTTAGGAAATTGAGGGGCTTTATGATTCCAATTATGAGATTTTAAATATTAATAAATCAAAATGTTTGCAATAGACTCCTCTTCAGGAATCAGTTTGATTCCAGACATTTCTTTACACCTAAAATGTCCTAATCACCCAGCCCCCTTATAAAAGTGAATTTTGGGTCTGTTTGACTGTATTTAAAAAATTATAAAGAGGGTTATAACTCAAACCATGGGAACTTAAATATTAATACAACCAAATGTTCGAAGAAGTCTCCTCTAAATGATACAAATAATGCCTCCCCTTTTTTAAAAGTTCAAATTTTTGTGTCTCTTTGGTTGGAATTTAGATAAATGAGGAGTGACAAGACTCCAAAAATGGGATCTTAAATATTAAAACATCAAAAAGTTCGCATCAGTGTTCTCCACCAGATTCAATTTGGTTTCAGATAATCTCTAGTTAATGTTCTAATCAGCCCACCCTTTTTTTTAAGAATTTAAATTTTTGTGTCCTTTTGGTTGGTATTTAGTAAAGTTAGGAGTGCTACGACTCTAACTATGGTATCTTAAATATCAATACATCAAAATGTTCCAAATATTATCCTCTACAAAATTCAGTTTGATTCATGACATTTCTAGCCTTCTTAAATGTCCTAATAACCCCCCTCTTTAAAGTATTAAACTTTTGTTTTTTAATCAGATTTTAGGAAATTGAGGAGTGTTATGATTCTTAAATATTAGTATATCAAAATATTCGTAAAAGTCTTTTCTAAAATACTCTGTTTGGCTCCAGACATTTCTAGCTACTTCAAATTCCTAATCACCCCCTTTGATAGAATTCAAATATTTCGGTCTTTTTGATTGGATTTTAGATAATTGAGGTGTGATACGACTCCTACCATGGGATCTTAAATATTAATAAATCAAAATATTCGCATCAGTCTCCTCTACAAAATTTTAATTGGTTCCAAATATCTCTGGTATCCAAAATGTCCTAATCAGCACCCCCCTTTTTTAAGTATTAAAATTTTTGTTTGTATTTGGTCGGATTTTAGAAATTTGAAGACTGCTTCGACTCTTACCAAAGGATCTTAAATATTAATGCATAAAAGAGTTCGCAACTATCTCCTATACAAGATTCAGTTTAATTAATAACACCTCTAGTTTTCTAAAATGTTCTAATTAGCACCCCCTTTTAAGAATTAAAATTTTTGTGTCTTTAATGGTTGGATTTTAGAAAATTGAAGAGTGCTACGACTCTAACCATTGTATCTTAAATATTAATGCACCAAAATATTTGCAGCTGTCTCCTCTATAATATTAGCATTGGTTCCAGACAACTCTAGTCTTTTAAATAGTCAAAATCACACACCCCCTTTCTCTAACAATTGAAATTTTTGTGTCTTTTTGGTCAGTTTATAGATAACTGAAAAGTGATACGATTCAACCTTGGGATCTTAAATATTAATACATCAAAATGTTCGCAAAAGTCTCCTCTACAAAATTCAGTTTGATTCAAAACATTTCTAGTTCTTTAAATGTCCTTATATCCCCCTCTTTAAAGTATTAAACTTTTGTTTTTTTTATCGGATTTTAGGAAATTGAGGAGATTACCGTTTTAACCAAAGGATGTTAAATATTATTACATCAAAATGTAAGCAAAATTTCCTCCACATAAATCATTTTGGTTCAAGGCATTTCTAGTCCTCTAAAATGTCCCAGTCAGCCTCCCCTTTTTTAAGAATTAAAATTTTTGTGTCTTTTTGGTTAGGTTTTAGAAAATTGAAAAGTGCTACGACTCTAACCTGGGTATCTTAAATATTAATACACCAAAATATTTGCAATTGTCTCCTCTACAATATTCACAATGGTTCTAGACAACTCTATTCATTTAAAATGTCAAAATCATCCCCCCTTTTTAAGAATTCAAATTTTTGTGTCTTTTTGGTCGGAGTTTAGAAAATTGAGGAGTGTTACGACTAAATCCATTGGATCTTAAATATTTATACATGAAAATAATCGCATCAGTGTCTTGTACAAGATTCAATTTGGTTCCAGACATGCCTAGGTTCAAAAATGTCCTGATAACTCCCCTTTAAACAAATCAAATTTTTCGATCTTTCTGATTGGATATTATATAATTGATGAGTGATACGACTCTAACCATGGGATCCTAAATAATAATACATCATAATGTTCGCATCAGTGTCCTCTACAAGATTCAATTTGGTTGGTTCCTGACATCTCTAGGTTCTAAAATGTCCTAATTAACCCCCCCCCCCTTTTACAGAATTCAAATTATTCAGTCTTTTTGTTTGGATTTTAAATAATTGAGGAGTGATACGACTCATACCATTGGATCTTAAGTATTATTACATCAAAATATTCGCATCTGTGTCCTCTACAAGATTCAATATGGTTCCAAACATCTCTAGTTTTTAAAATGTCCTAATCACCCCCACCCTTGTTTTAAGGATTCAAATTTTTGTTTCTATTCGGACGGATTTTGAAAAATTGAATAGTGCTCCGACTCTAACCATAGGGTCTTAAATATTAATACATAAAAATGTTCACAACAATCTCCTATACAATATTCAGCTTCGTTAAAGACACGTCTAGTCTTCTAAAATGTGTTAATCAGCCCACCAACCCTTTTATTAGGAATTCAAATTTTTGTGTCTATTTGGTCGGATTTTAGAAAATTGAAGAGTGCTAACACTTCAACAATGGGATGTTAAATATTAATACATCAAAATGTTTGCAGTAGTCTCCTCTTTAGCATTCAGTTTGATACCAGACATTTCTTTACGTCTAAAATGTCCTAATCATCCCCTTCCCTTATAAAAGTGAATTTTTGGTTTGTTTGACTGTATTTGAAAAAATTAAAGAGTGTTATGACTCAAACCATGGGATGTTAAATATTAGTACAACAAAATGTTCGAAAAAGTTCCTTCTAAAAGACTCAGTTTGGCTCCCGACAATTCTAGCCCCTTAAATTTTCCTAATAAGACCCCCTTTTAAAGAATTCAAATTTTTCGCCTATTTTCAATTGATTTTAGATATGTAAAGAGTGATACGACTCTAACCATGGGATCTTAAATATTGCTACATAAAAATGTTCGCAACTGTGTCCTTTATGAGATTCAATTTGGTTCTAGACATCTCTAGACGTCTAAAATGTACTAATCAGCCCCCCCCCCTTTTTTAAAAATTCAAATTCTTGTGTCTTTTTGGTCTGATTTTTTATAATTGAAGAGTGCACCGACTCCAACCATAGGATCTTAAATATTAATCAAATTGTTTGCAACAGTATCCTCTGCAAGATTTATATTTGGCTCCACACATTTCTAGCCACCAAATATGAACTAATCACGCCCCCGTTTTTTTGGAGAATTCAAATTTTTGTGTGTTCTTGGTCGGGTTTTAGATAATTGAGGAGTGCTACAACTCGAACCATGGGATGTTAAATACTCATACATCAAAATGTGCACAATAGTCTCCCCTATAAGAGCCAGTTTAGTTTCAGACGTCTCTACTATTATAAAACGTCCTAATTTACTACCACTTTTTTAAAAATTCTAATTTTTGTGTCTTTTTGGTTGGAATTTTGATAAGTTAGGAGTAATTCGACTCCAAGCATGGGATCTTAAATTTTAATACTTCAAAATGTTCGAATTAGTGTCCTTTACGAGATTCAATTTGGTTCCAGGTATTCTCTAGTTAATGTCCTAACCCCTTTGTTTAAGAATTCAATTTTTTGTGTCCTTTTGGTTGGATTTTAGTAAAGTGAGGAGTGCTACGACTCTAACCATACGCTAATTTCAAAATTTACTCAAAATCTGCAAAAATTTACCATGAATGGACAATCAAATGGTTTCATTTATTAGTAAATGACTTTCTAAGACTAACTGTGGTATTCATTTTATTATAAAAAAATCTATTTTATGAGTAAAAAGGGATATCGTATGTTGCGCCCATATGGTATGTGTGACTTCAGATTCCCACCAAGTTTAACCTCAAAATTCCCTTATATCTGAAAAATTCCCAATATGTATACAAATAAGTGATACAATTGATTAGTAAATCACATGTCTAGACAAACTGTGGTTTTGATTTTATTATAGATAATATATTTTATGAGAAAAAAGGGATATCGTATATAAAGGTGCACCTATATATTGTATGTATGACTACAGATTCCCACCAAGATTGACTTCAAAATTCCCTTATATCCTAAAAAAAACCATTAATGTATACAAATCAATGATAAAATTTAGTAGTAAATCACTTTTCTAGAAAAACTATGGTATTGGTTTTATTATAAAAAATATATTTTACGATAAAAACGAGTTTTTCCATAGTGCGCCCAAGTAACACAAATGATCCCCTTTTCCCATATACACTAATTTCAAAATTTACTCAAAATCTGCATTAATTTCTAGTTTATTGAAAATCAAATGGTTTTATTTGGTTGTAAATTGCAATCAAAGAATAAATTTTGTATTCATTTTATTATAAAAAATATATTTTATGACAAAAACGGATATCGTGTGGTGCGCCCATATTGTACGTGTGACTTCAGATTCCAACTAAGATTAAATTCAAAATTCCTGTTTACAGTAGAAAATGCCCAGTATGTATACAAATAAATGATTGAGTTTCAGTAAATCTCATTTCCAGATAATATTTTATTATAAAAAATATATTTTATGAGAAAAAAGATATCGTGTTGTGCGACCATATGGTACGTGTGACTTCAGATTCCCACCAAGATTAACTTCAAAATTCCCTTATATCTTAAAACATTCCCATAAAGTATACAAATAAATGATTCGATTTAGTAGTAAATTAAATTTCTAGACAAACTATGGTATTGGTTTTATTATAAAAACTACATTTTACGAGAAAAATTAGTTTTTCTTTAGTGCGCCCAAGTAAGACCAATGATCCCATTTTCCCGATTACGCTAATTTCAAAATTTACTTAAAATCTGCAAAAATGTACCGTGTATGGACAATCAAATGGTTTTATCCATGAGTAAATCACATTCTAAGACTAACAGTCGGATTTATTTTAATATAAAAAATATATTTTATGAGAAAAAAAAGATATCGTATGGTAATAATACAGAATATTCGCAACCGCTTCCTCTACAAGATTCAGTTTGACACCAGACATTTCTAGTACCTAAAATGTATTAATCACACACACCCCACTTTTTGACATGCATTTTTGTGTTCTTTTTCGTCGAATTTTAGAAAAAGGAGGAATGTTACGACACCAACCATTGGATCATAAATATTAATGCAACAAAGTGTTCTACACAGTCTCCTTTACAAGATCCATTTTTGTTCCAGACATTTCTAGTCCTCTAAAATGTAACAATAACCCCCTCCTCTTTAAAGTATTAATTTTTTTATCGGATTTTAGGAAATTGAGGAATGTTATGATTCCAACCATGGGATATTAAATATTAATGCATCAAAACGTTTGCAATAGTCTCCTCAACAAGATTCACTTTTGCTCCAGACATTTCTAATAGTTAAAATGACCTCTACAACAGAAACATGCAACAGTCACCTCTACAATGTGTTTTCTTCCAGACAACTCTAGTCTCCTAAAATGTGGTAATCAACCCCCCCCCCCTCCCCTTTTAAGGAATTCAAAATTTCTGTCATTTTTGGGTTGATTTTAAAGTTGTTTTTAAAGTTGGGTTTATTTTAAAGATTGGAGAGTTATGACTCGAACTATGGGCTGATAAATATTAATGGACATAATGTTCGACACAGTCTGCTTTACAAGATTCAGGTAGATTCCATACAATCCTAGACACCTAAAATGTACTAATCACGTCCCCTCCCCTTTTAAAATGTTAATTTTGTGTTCATTTTTTATCGAAATTTAGAAATTCAATTTTGGTCCAGACATTTCTAAGAGTTAAAATGACCTAATCGCACCAACCCATTTTAAAACGTCATTTTGTGTTCTTTTTGATCGAATTTTAGAAACATGAGGTATGTTATGACTCTAACTATGGGATCTTATATATTAATTCATCAAAATGCTTGCAATAGTCCTCTCTAAAATATTAAGTTCAGTTCCAAACATTTCTAGACACCTAAAATGTGTAAAGCATACCCCCTTTAAAAAATTCAAAATTTCTGTCCTTTTCGTTGGATTTAAAATATTAAAGAGTGATACGACTCTTACCATGGGATCTTAAATATTAATACGTCAATATGTTAGTCTCCTCTACAAGATTTAATTTGATTCCAGACATATCTACTTTTCTACAGTGTAATATTGATCCTCCCCCTTTTTTAGGAATTCAAACTTTTGTGCATTTTTTGTCGAAATTTAAAAATAATTGAGTAGGGCTACGTCTCCAACGATAGGCTCTGAAATATAAATAAATAAAAATGTTTGCAATATTCCTCTGTACGAGACTCAGTTGGTTCCATACATTTCTAGACGCCTAAAATGTCCTAATCAGGCCCTCCCCCATTTAAAAATCAATTCTGTGTTTTTTTTCATCGAATTTTAGCAAAATGATGAGTGTTACGACTCCAATCATGGGATCTTAAATATTAATGCTTCAAAATGTTCGTAACAGTCTCCTATACAAGATTCAGTTAGATTCTAGACATTCCTATACACCTAAAATGTCCTATTCACGTCCCCTCCACTTTCAAAAAGTCAATTTTGTTTTCTTTTTTATCAAATTTTAGAAAAAAAGAGGAGTTTTATGACTCTAACCATGGGATCTTCAATATTAATATATCAAAACGCTTGCAATAGTCTCCTTTACAATAATAAGTTTGGTTGCAGACATTTCTAAGGCTCAAAATTTCCTAATCAACTCCCCCCCCGCTTTTAAGGGAGTCAAATTTTTACATCATTTCGGTTGAATTTTAGAAAATTGAGGAGTGTTACGACTCTAATCATTGCATCTAAAATATTAACACATCAAAATGTTCAGTACAGTCTCCTCTACAAGATTCACTTTGGTCCCAGACATCTCAAGGCTCCTAAATTGTCGTGAACACCACCCACCCCTTTTTAAAGAATTCAAATATTTTGGTCTTTTTTGTTGGATTTTATATAATTGAAGAGTGTTACGTCTTCATCCATGGGATCTTAAGCATAATTACATCAAAATGTTCCCATCTGTGTCCTCTACAAGATAATATTAATTTCCGGACATTTCTATATTCTAAAATATCCAAATAAGCCACACCCCATTTTTAAGAATTCAAACTATTGTGTCTTTTTGGTCGGATTTTTCGTAAATTGAGGAGTGTTATGATACCAACCATGCGATCTTAAATATTAATATATAAAAATGTTCTCAACAGTCACCTCTAAAAGATTAAGTTTTGTTCCAGACATTTCTTGACATCTAAAATGTCCCCATCACCCCCACTCCAATAAAAAGTCAATTTTTGGTCTTTTTGATTGTATTTTAAAAAAAAAAAATTGAGTCTTATTACTCCAACTATGAAAACATAAATATTTATAAATCAAAATGTCTGCAATAAATTCCTCTACAAGATTCACTTTGGTTCCAGGCATCACTAGACAAATCAAATGTCCCAATCATCCCCTTCCCCGATTTTAAAGAATGCAAATTCATTTTAAAGAATTTTATGTGTTCCTGGTCGGAATTTATAAAATTGAGTAGTTCTACGATTCCAACCATAGGAACTTAAATATTAACACATCAAACAGTTTGCAACAGTCTCCTCTACAAGATTCAGTTTTGTCCAAGACTATCCTTGTCCTCTAAATTGTCCTTATCAACCTCCCCCTCCTCTTTCAAGTATTATACTTTTGATTTTACCAGATTTTAGGAAATTGAGGAGTGTTATGATACCAACCATGGGATCTTAAATATTATTACATCAAAACGTTTGCATCAGTCTCCTCTACAATGTTTATTTCAGTTCCAGATATTTCTAGTCACCTAAAATGCCCTAATCACACACCGCTTCTTTTAAAATTCATTTTTATTTCATTTTGTTCGAATTTTATAAAAATGTAGAGTGTTTGACTCTAACCATAAGATCTTAAACTTTAATATATCAAAATATTCGTAATAGTCTCGTCTAAAATATTCAGTTTGGTTCAAGACATCTCTAGTCCCCTAAAATAATCTAATGACATCCCCCATAAAAGAAGTCAAATTTTTGTGTCTTTTTGGTCAGATTTTAGAAAGTTGAGGTGTGACGCGACACCAACCATGGGATTTTAAATATTAATACATCAAAATGTTTGCAACTATATCCTCTACAATATTCAGTTTGGTTCCTAACATTTCTTGACATCTAAAATGTTCTAATCATCCCCCCCTGCAAAAAGTCAATTTTGTGTATTTTTGATTGGATTTTAGAAACTTATTGCAACTATATCCTCTACAATATTCAGTTTGGTTCCTAACATTTCTTGACATCTAAAATGTTCTAATCATCCCCCCTGCAAAAAGTCAATTTTGTGTATTTTTGATTGAATTTTAGAAAATTAAGACGTGTTATGACTCCAACCATGGGATCTTAAATATTAATATACAAAAATATTCTCAATGGTCTCCTCTAAAAGATTCAGTTTTGTTCCAGACATATCTTGATATCTAAAATATACTAATCACCCCTATATAAAAAGTCAATTTTGTGTCTTTTTAATTAGATTTCAGAACATTGAGGCGTGTTATGACTCCAACCATGGAATATTAAATATTAATACATCAAAATATTCGCAATAGTTTCCTCTACAATATTCTGTTTGGTTCAAAGCTATTCTTGTCGTCTAAATTGTCCTAATCAACCCCCATCTCTTTAAAGTATTAAACTTTTGAATTTACCAGATTTTAGGAAATTGAGGAGCGTTATGATACAAACCATGGGATCTTAAATATTAATGCATCAAGATGTTCGCAACAGTCACCTCTACAATGTTCACTTTCGTTCAAGACATTTCTAGCCACCTAAAATGCCCTAATCACCCACCCCTTTTAAAATTAATTTTTATTTTATTTTGATCGAATTTTATAAAAATGAGGAGTGTTTGACTCTAACCATAAGATCTTAAACTTTAATATATCAAGATATTCGTAATATTCTCGTCTAAAAGATTCAGTTTGGCTCAAGACATCTCTAGTCCCCTAAAATAACCTAATGAAAACCATCATTAAAAAGTCAAATTTTTGGTCTTTTTGGTCAGATTCTAGAAAGTTGTGTGAGAAGTGATACGACTCAAACCATGGGATCTTAAATATTAAAACATCAAAATGTTCGCAAAATATTATCTTAAATATTAAAACATCAAAATGTTCCCTCTACAAGATTCAGTTTTGTTACAGACATTTTTTGACACTTAAAATATTCTAATCATCCCCCCTATAAAAAACTCCATTTTGAGTATTTTTGATTAGATTTTAGAAAATTGAGGCTTGTTATCACACCAACCATGGGATCGTAAATATTAATACACAAAAATGTTGTAAGCAGTCTCGTGTACAAGATTAATTTTGTTCCAGACATATCCTGTTATCTAAAATGTCCTAATCAACAATCTACAAAAATTCATTTTTGTGCTTTTTTGATTGTATTTTAAAAAATTGAGGAGTGTTATGACTCTAACCGTGGGATTTTAAATATTAATAAATCAAAATGTTCGCATCAGTCTCCTCTACAAGTTTCAGTTTGTGTTAAGACATTTCTAGCCAATTAAAATATTCTAATCACGCCTCCCCCTTTTAAAAATTCATTTTTGTGTTCATTTGGATAACATTTTAGTAAAACCAGGAGTGTTACGACTCCAACCATGGGATCTTAAATATTAGTACTTCAAAATCTTCGCAACAGTCTCCTCTACAAGATTAAGTTTCTTTAAGACATTTCAAGTACATTAATATGTCCTAATAACAACCCCCCCTCTTTAAAGTATTAAAGTTTTGTTTTTTTTATCGGATTTTAGGAAATTGAAATGTGTTATGATTCCATCCATGGGATCTTAAATACTAATGCATCAAAATATTCGCAACAGTGACCTCTACAATCAGTTTTCTTCCAGACAACTCTAGTCTCCTAAAATGTGGCAATCATCCTCCACCCCTTTTAAAGAATTAAAAATTTCTGTCATTTTTGGATTGATTTTAAAAAATTGAGGAGTGTTATGACTCCTACCATGGGATCATAAATATTAATGCATCATAATGTTCGACACAGTCTGCTTTATAAGATTCATGTAGATTCCGTACAATCCTAGACACCTAAAATGTCCTAATCACGTCCCCTCTCCTTTTAAAATGTTAATTTTGTGTTCTTTTTTATCGAAATTTAGAAAATACAGGAGTGTTATGACTCTAACCATGTGGCATCCTAAATATTTATACATTAAAATGTTTGCAATAATCTCCTTTACTAGATTCAGTTTGGTTCCAGACATTTCTAGTGACTGAAAATTTCTTAAACAGCACCCATTTTAAAAAAGTCAAATATTTACGTATTTTCGGTTGAATTTTAGAAAATTGAGGAGTGTTACAACTCTAACTATGGCATCTTAAATATTAATACATCAAAATGTTCACAACAGTCTCTTCTAAGATATTCACTTTGGACCCAGACAACATTTCCTGACACCAAAAATGTCTTAATCATCAACCCTATAAAATTGAATTTTGTGTTTTTTATGGTATTTCAGAAAGTTATGGAGTGTTACGAATCAAATCATAGGATATTAAATATTAATACTTATTTTAGAGGACAAAAAATTTTCAAGACATTTCTAGTCCTCTAAAATGTACTAAACCATCCCTCCTTAAAGTATTAAACTTTTGTTTTTCTATTGGATTTTAGGAAATTGAGGAGAGTTATGATTCCAACAATTTGATCTTATATATTAATACATCAAATTGTTTACAACAGTCTCCTCTACAAGATTCACTTTGGTTAGTCTCCTAAATTATTCTAATCAGCCCCCCCCTCTTTTTTAAGAATTCAAATTTTTGTGTCTTTTTATCCTGATTTTAGATAATTGAGGAGTGCTACGATTCCAACCATGGGTTATTAAATGTGAATACATCAAAATATTCGCAATAGTGTCGTCTACAAAATTCAGTTTGGTTTTACACATCTTTATTGTTCTAAAATGCCCTTATCAGCCCGCCCCCATTTTACGAATTCAAATTTTTGTGAATTTTTAGTCTGATTTTAGATAATTGAGGAGTGCTACCCCTCCAAGCATGGGATATTAAACATTGAGACATCACATTGTTTGCAATAGTGACCTCTACAATATTCAGTTTGGTTCAAGACATATCTGTTTATCTAAAATGTCCTAATAACACCCCCCACCAGAAAAAATTAAATTTTGGTTTATATTTTTTTATCAGATTTTAGAAAATAGAGGAGTGTTATGATTCCAACCATGATATCTTATATATTAATGCATCAAAATGTTCACTGTAGTCTCCTCTAGAAGATTCAGTCTCTTTCGAGACTTTTCTTGACACCTAAAAAGTCTTAATCACTAGTCCTATAAAACGTTATTTTTATGTTTTTTTATTGTATTTTAGAAACTTGAGTTGTTTTACGACTCTAACCATGGGATATTAAATATTAATATATCAAAATATTCGCAATAGTCTCCTCTACATGATTCAGTCTGGTTCCAGACATTTCCTGAAACCAAAAATGTCTTAATCAGCAAACCTGTAAAAATTAAATTTGTGATTTTTATGGTATTTTAGAAACTTGAGGAGTGTGACGAATCAAACCATGGGATATTGAATATTAATACATCAAAATCTTCGGCATAGTCTTTTCTACAAGATTCAATTCGGTACCATACATTTTTAAGCACCTAAAATGTTCTTATTACGCCCCCCGTCTTTTTAAAATATCAATTTTGATTTCTTTTTGATCGAATTTTAGAAAAATAAGGAGGGTTCTGAATCTAACCATGGGATTTTAAATATTAATACATCAAATTGTTCGCAATAGTATCCTCTAAGGATTTACTTTGGTTCAGGAAATCTCTGGGCTACTAAAATGTTCTAAAATGTTCTGTAATGTTCTGTAAATATATATATATATATATAATTTTAAAAAATCATAAAAATATTTTTAATTTCCCAGATAGTTAAAAATGTATTGATTTTAAATAGGTGTGCTGTGATATTTAGTTAATTTGCTGTTTATTTGTAATTGGTAATCCTTGTAGATACTTCTCAAAATCAATATTATATATTTAAAATCATCAAATAGTTTTCAGAATCATTAAAAGAAACGTTTATGTTGCTTTAATACATACAGATTGAAGAATTTATCTTTTGTATGCTTTTAATAATTTAAAAAAATAAAAAGCTTACTGAATTACCAAACAATAGATTTTATTGTATATAGCAAGTTACTGACAACATAAAATTTTAGTGATAATTTTGAAAGCAAATCTTTCATATTAAATTCCTTGTATTGAAAGATCTCCGTTTCTAATTATGTAAAAAATGTCACTCAATACAAGAACCCGTATTGTTATTACATATATTTTAGTATTTCTTAAATTGTTTTACACAAATACTAAAATTAATGAGTCTCTCTTATGAACATTTTTTTTCAACAGGAGAAAAATATCAAAAATTTAAAAACAGGGACATACCTCAACATTATTGTTTACAATATCATTCTAATAATTTAATATTTAATATAGGACTTGTCAATATCACATTTATTCACATATTCAAATTATCCCTACATAAAATATTTTTTGCCTTCACAGAATTGTAACTTCTTAGACATGCAAATCATTATAATCTATAAATTTAGAGAAATACTTTTTTAAAGTACTTTTTAGTACAACAATGATTTAACTTCGTTTTTCTTTTGATGGTTATAAATGAAAATATTTGGCTAATTTTTATTTGGTTAATCAAATATTTTTAAATATTTTTGATTAAAGAAGTAAATATTCACAAAATGAATTTTTGTAAACATAAATTGATTTTGTGATTAAATTCATTGACACATAAATTCATTCACTAACCAGAATTGAATACTTTGTCTAGCTCGAAAAGTATTTATTTTACATAGTGTATAACCTGTTAAAAATACATATCATAATTTAATAATTTATCACAAAAATAAATTTTATTTCTTATGTTAGAAACATCTGATAGAAGATCAAATTATTTAGCTTTAATATTAGAATTAAGTCCTTGAATTTTATTTTCAAAAATATAATATTCTGTTTCAAGAATTTGAAAGTATATCTTTAGTGCAAAGCTGTTAGATATTGAAGTATATGAGAAAAAAGCTTAATACTTAAGATGTAATCACTAAATTAGTAAATGAAAATATTTCTTTTCCCTTATAAAGGAAATTTCATATTTTCCATAATTTGTAAGTAACTTTAACTTTAATTTAATAATTTTAAATTATTCTTACAAAATATTAGTTTAAAATATCCTTAATTTTACAAAAAATATTGAAATAATTTGAAAACACGCAATAAAGACATTAAATAATTTAACATGCTCTCCGCTGTTTTCCTTTTACAGAAAAAGTTTTGTGATTACCGAAATCAAACATTTTTAAAATATTTAATTTGAACTGTTGTTTAATGTTAACTCATATTATAATATTTCTGAAACATAAATGCATTTCTTAAATATTTAAGGGAAAAATTTCAGTAATTTTTCTGAAATTAGCTGTTCTTGATGTATTTTAATATCATTTGCCAGTCCTATACCAAAATATAAATTTAGTGAAAGTGTTAGTCAAAATTAAAATTTCTTGTTAAAATTAACAGCTTCTTTGTAAAGTTTAGATCTTAATCATATCAAAATAATATAATTTTATGTGGAATAATGAGTAACATAACTCCAATTCTAAAGTTCAAAAATAGTTATGTTAGAAGATTTATTCTTGTCTATTTTTCAATTAGCTTTATCTTGGTATTTAAGTCATTGCTTGAAATATATGTACTGAAAATTTGAGTAGTGAAATTTCAAAACATGTTTAGTCAAATTCTCGAGTAAACAGAAAGTCAATGCACATGTAGTTAATTTTGAATTGTTTACAAGTAGAAAAAAGATAGCAGAATGATAGATTGGTGTTACTGATTATATCAATTGGACTACAGGATTGACAAATGCCTAACTAGTAGAACTTGGGAATTTTTTCAAATTCCGTGGGAAACCGATAAATGTAAATTTAAATCAAATGTAGAACTGGTGTAGCGGATGCACATTTCTAATCGAATAATCTTGGAAACATCTGTTTCATGATGTATTCCAGGTGAGCGTGTCAATAAATTGCCTTCAATTGGACAGAACAAATTATTGAAATGCCATATTGTTACTTCCCTATCCCTTGTTTGTATATATATATACACACACAAACATATATATGAGTAAGTTATTCTAGTAGCACAAATTGTATATGTGAAAATATAACCGGCTTACGAAAATTATGTTTGATTCAAGCAGTGAAGAAGAATTTTATTTTTATTATGAAGAGATAACGTTTCGGACACGGACTGTAAATTCGGTGATCTTTCTGGGGCTCGCATTAGGTCAACAGTTAAGCAGTTCCGATTTTTTGACACTGTTTTATAAATTAGGCAAGCATTTAAAATGAGATATTTAGTAGCAATTTAATCTATTTATAATCTAAAATTAGGTACATTGTAAAATGAAATAATGCCCGAGATATTACAAAGATTATTTATTCGCAGAACAAAATATATAATCTAATTTTAACAAAATATAACTCGAAAAAGTGAAAGAATTTCTCATAGATGCATTTTAAAATTAGATTATATATTTCGTACAAAAATCATTGCAGAATTGTTTAAAATAGTAAATTCATTCGAAAGTTAAAAAAAAAGCATCTAATTTTTTTCTTATTTTATCCCTTCTAATTTTAAATAAATTTTTTATCATTTTAAAATTTCATATTTTTGAACAAATTAGGTAAAAAAATTTCTCATGTTTTAACCTTGTCGCCAAGTCACATATTTTTATACAAAACTAAAAAATATTAATTATTTAAAAAAAAAAAAGTGAAAATTAGTATTGTATACGTTACTTATAAATTTCAATTGTTAGATCTGCTTTAATTACTATTAAATAAATGCGAATAAACATAGAAAAGTAAAACGTAAATAGCTGTTCCTTCCTTGAAACACTTTCGTTTTTCGCTCGCATTAGTTAAATCAACCGTGACCGTTCAGTAAATAAATTCCCCAGCTACGATTTCACGGTAATCCGTCATTTCTGGGGGTTGAATTTGAAGCATTGCAGTGAAGCCAGTTGCCCCTACCAAGGGGGGCTCGGGATAGCAGGAAACATACAGAATTCTTTGCCCGAGTTAACTATAGATAGCCGGTTAAGGGGTTAATACATAAATATGTTCGCATCAATCTCCTCTACAAGATTCAGTTTGTTTCCACACATCTTTATTGTTCTAAAGGGCCCTTATCAGCTTGCCCACATTTTAAGAATTCAAATTTTTGAGTATTTTTGTTTTCTGATTTTAGATAATTGAGGAGTGCTACATCTCCAAACATGGGATATTAAATATTATTAAATCAAAATGTTCGCAATGGTTTCCTCTACAATATTCCGATTGGTTCAAGACATTTCTAATCTTCTAAAATGTCCTTATAACCCTCTCTCTTTAAAGTATTAAATTTTGTTTTTTTTTTTATCAGATTTTAGGAAATTGAGGAGTCTTATGATTCCAACCATGAGATCTTATATATTAATACATCAAAATGTTTGCAAGAGTCTCCTCTACAAGATTCAGTTTGGTTCCAGACATTTCCTGACACCTAAAGTGTCTTAATCAGCAACCCTATAAAAATTTAATTTAGTGTTTTTTTATGATATTTTAGAAATTTTATAAGTGTTACGAATCAAACCATGGAATATTAAATATTAATACATCAAAATGTTCTCAATAGTCTCCTCTACAAGATTCCGTTTCGTTCAAGACATTTCTAAGCCTCTAATATGTAACAAACCAACCCTCTTTAAAATATTAAATTTTTTTATTGAATTTTAGATAATTGAGGGGGGAGTGTTATGATTCCAACCATTTGATCTTATATATTAATACATCAAATTGTTTACAACAGTCTCCTCTACAAGATTCACTTTGGTTCCAGAAATTTTCAGTCTCCTAAAATGTCCTAATCAAACTCCCCACTTTTAAAGAATTCAAATTTTTCTGTTTTTTGGATGGATTTCAGAAAATTTATGAGTGATATGACTCCAACCATGGTATCTTAAATATTAATACATCAAAATGTTTGCATCATTCTCCTCTACAAGTTTCAGATTGGTTCCACAGATGTGTATTGTTCTAAAATGTCTTAATCAGCACCCTCCCCCTTTATATAAGAATTCAAATTTTTGTTTTTGGTCTGATTTTAGAAAATTGAGGAATGCTACGACTCCAACCATGGGATATTAAATATTAATACATCAACATGTTTGCAATAGTGTCCTTTACAAAATTCAGTTTGTTTCAAGACATTTCTAGTCTTCCAAAATGTCCGTATATCCCCCGCCTCCTTTATAAAGTATTAAAACTTTGTTTTTTATCGGATTTTAGGAAATGGAGGAGTGTTATGATTCCAACTATGAGATCTTATATATTAATACATCAAAATGTTTGTAATAGTCTCCTCTGCAAGACCCAGTTTTGTTCCAGTCATTTCCTTACTCATAAAATGTCTTAATCACCGACCCTATAAAAAGTCAATTTGGTGTTTTTTTATTGTATTTTAGAAAGATGATAAGCGTGACGACTCCAACCATGGGATATTAAATATTAATACATCAAAATGTTCGCAATAGCCTCCTCTACAAGATTCAGTGCGGAACCAGATATTTTTAAACACCTAAAATGTCCTTACCACGCCCCCCCCCTTTTAAAATGTCAAATTTGATTTCTTTTTGATCGAATTTTAGAAAAATAAGGAGGGTTCTGACTCTAAGAATGGGATTTTAAATATTAATACATCAAATTGTTCGCAATAGTCTCCTCTAAGGATTCACTTTGGTTCCAGAAATCTCTGGTCTATTAAAATATTCTAATAACCCTCACCTCTGTTAAAGAAATCAAATTTTTCTGTCTTTTTGGATTGATTTTAGAAAAATTATGAGTGGTACGACTACAACCATGGGATCTTAAATATTAATACATAAATATGTTCGTATCAGTCTCCTCTACAAGATTCAGTTTGGTTCCACACATCTTTATTCTCCGAAAGTGCCCTTATCAGCTTGAGCCCATTTTAAGAATTCAAATTTTTCCGTATTTTTGTTTTCTGATTTTAGATAATTGAGGAGTGCTACCCCTCCAAACATGGGATATTAAATATTAAGACATCAAAATATTCGCAATAGTTTCCTCGACAGTATTCCGATTGGTTCAAGACATTTCTAATCTTCTAAAATGTCCTTATAACCCCCTCTGTTTAAAGTATTAAATTTTGTTTTTTTTTATCGGATTTTAGGAAATTGAGGAGTTTTATGATTGCAACAATGAGATCTTACCTATTAATAAATCAAAATGTTTGCAAGAGTCTCCTCTACAAGATTCAGTTTGGTTCCAGACATTTCCTGACACCTAAAATGTCTTAATCAGCAACCCTATAAATATGTAATTTTGTGTTTTTATGGTATTTTAGAAATTTGATAAGTGTTACAAATCAAACAATTGAATATTAAATATTAATACATCAAAATGTTCTCAATTGTCTCCTCTACAAAATTCCGTTTCGTTCAAGACATTTCTAGTCCTCTAAAATGAAATAATGTATTAAACTTTTGTTTTTTCTCAGGTATTAGGAAATTGAGGACAGTTATGATTACAAACATGGTATCTTAAATATTAATACATCAAAATGGTTGCTATAGTCTCCTCTTTATAATTCAGTTTGGTTCCAGACATATCTTAACACATAAAAAGTCCTTATCAAACCTCTATTAAAGTTAATTTTGTGTCTTTTTGATTGTATTTTAGAAAATTGAGGAGTGTTATGACTCCATCCATGAGATCTTAAATATTTGTACATAAAAATCTTCGCAAATGTCTCTTCTAAAATATTCAGTTTGTCTCTAGATATTTCTAGCTACTTAAAATGTCCTAATCACCCACCCCCCTCTTCGAAAGGATTCAAAGTTTTCGGTCTTTTTAGTTGGATTTTAGAAAATTGATTAATGATACGACTCCTACCATTGGATCTTAAATATTATTACATGAAAATATTCGCATCTGTGTCCTCTACAAGATTCAATATGGTTCCAAACATCTCTAGTTACTAAAATGTCCTAATATGCAACCCCCCCTTGTTTTAAGGATTCAAATTTTTGTTTCTATTTGGGCGGATTTTGGAAAGTTGAGGAGTGCACGGACTCTCAGCATAGGGTCTTAAATATTAATTCATAAAAATTTCCGCAACAATCTCCTATACAAGATTCAGCTTGGTTAAAGACACGTCTAGTCTTCTAAAATGTGTTAATCAGCCCACCCACACTTTTTTTAAGAATTCAAATTTTTGTGTCTATTTGGTCGGATTTTAGATAATTGAAGAGTGCTAACACTTCAACAATGGGATGTTCAATATTAATACATCAAAATGTTTGCAGTAGTCTCCTCTTTAGCATTCAGTTTGATACCAGACATTTCTTTACGTCTAAAATGTCCTAATCATCCCCTTCCCTTATAAAAGTGAATTTTGGGTCTGTTTGACTGTATTTTAAAAAATTAAAGAGTGTTATGACTCAAAACATGGGATCTTAAATATTAGTACAACAAAATGTTCGAAAAAGTCCCTTCTAAAAGATTCAGTTTGGCTCCAGACAATTCTTTTCACTTAAATGTTCCTAATAAGACCCCTTTTTAAAGAATTCAAATTTTTCACTCTTTTTGTATTGATTTTAGATATGTGAAGAGTTATACGACTCTAAACATTGGATCTTAAATATTGCTACATCAGAATGCTCGCAACTGTGTCCTTCATGAGATTAAATTTGGTTCTAGACATGTCTAGTCGTGTAAAATGTCCTAATCAGCCCCCTCTTTTTTAAAAAATTCAAATTCTTGTGTCTTTTTGGTCGGATTTTTGATAATTGAACAGTGCACCTACTCCAAATATAGGAACTTAAATATTAATACATCAAATTGTTTGCAACAGTATCCTCTGCAAGATTTATATTAGGCTCCACACATTTCCAGCCACCTAATATGACCTAATCACGCCCCTCCCTTTTTTGAGAATTCAAATTTTTGTGTGTTTTTGGTCGGATTTTAGATAATTGAGGAGTGCTACAACTCAAACCATGGGATGTTAAATACTAAAACATCAAAATATTCTCAATAGTCTCCCCTATAAGACTCAGTTTGGTTTCAGACGTCTCTACTCTTATAAAATGTCCTAATTAGCCACGACTTTTTAAAAAATTCTAATTTTTGTGTCATTTTGTTTGGAATTTTGATAAGTTAGGAGTGATTCGACTCCAAGCATGGGATCTTAAATATTAATACATCAAAATGTTCGAATTAGTGTCCTTTACGAGATTCAATTTAGTTCCAGGTATTCTCTAGTTAATATCCAATTTAGACCTCCCCCCCTTTGTTTAAGAATTCAATATTTTGTGTCCTTTTGGTTGGATTTTAGTAAAGTTAGGTGTGCTACGAATATGTATAAAAATTCCCAAAAAGTATACAAATAAGTGATACAATTGATTAGTAAAACCATTTCTAGACAAACTGTGACAAACTTTGATTTCATTAGAGATAATATATTTTATGAGAAAAAAGGGATATCAAAAAGGGATAAAAGTATGGTGCACCCATATGGTACTTATGACTTCAGATTCCCACCAAGATTGACTTCAAAATTCCCTTATATCCTAAAAAATACCATTAATGTATACAAATAAATGATAAAATTTAGCAGTAAATCACTTTTCTAGAAAAACTGTGGTATTGGATTTATTATAAAAAAAATATTTTACGAGAAAAACGAGTTTTTCCATAGTGCGCCCAAGTAACACAAATGATCCCCTTTTTCAGTATACACTAATTTCAAAATTTACTCAAAATCTGCATTAATTTCTAGTTTATTGAAAATCAAATGGTTTTATTTGGTAGTAAATTACAATCAAAGAATAACATTTGTATTCATTTTATTATAAAAAATATATTTTATGACTAAAAATGATATCGTGTGGTGCGCCCATTTGGTACGCGTGATTTCAGATTCCAACTAAGATTAAATTAAAAATTCCTTTATATCATAGAAAATGCCCAGCATGTATACAAATAAATGATTGAATTTCTTAGTAAATCACATTTTCAGATTATCTGTTGTATTGGTTTTATTATAAATATTATGTTTTACGAGAAAAATGAGTTTTTCTATAGTGCGCCAAAGTAACACAAATGATCCCCTTTTCCCGATTACACTAATTTAAAAATTTACTTAAAATCTCATTAATTTATAGTGTATGGACAATCAAATGGTTTCATTTATTAGTAAATCACATTTTAAGACTAACTGTGGTATTCTTTTTATTATAAAAAATATATTTCATCAGAAAAAAGAGGTATTGTATGGTGCTACCATATGGTACGTGTGACTTCAGAATCCCACCAAGACTGACTTCAAAATTCCTTTATATCATAGAAAATGCCCCATACGTATACAAATAAATGATTGAATTTCGTAGTAAGTCACATTTTCAGATAATTTGTGGAATTAGTTTTATTATAAAAAATAGATTTTACTAGAAAATGTGTTTCTCTATGGTGCTCCTAAGTAACACAATTGATCCCCTTTTTGCCGATTACGCTAATTTTAAAATTTACTCAAAATCTGCATAAATTTTCGGTTTATGGACACACAAATGGTTTCATTTAGTAGTGAATCACATTCTAAGACTAACTGTGGTATTCATTTTATTATAAAAATATATTTTATGAGAAAAAAGATATCGTATTGTGCGACCATATGGTACATGTGACTTCAGATTCCCACCAAGATTAACTTCAAAATTCCTTTATATCTTAGAAAATTCCTAGTATGTATACAAATAAAAAGTACAAATTAGTAGATAATCACATTTCTAGACTAACTGAGGTATTGGTTTTATTATAAAAATATATTTTACGAGAAAATTGAGTTTTTCTGTAGATCGCCCAAGTGAAACAAGCGGTCCCCTTTTCCCGAGTACGCTAATTTTAAAATTTACTCAAAATCTGCAAAAATTTAAGGTGTATGGACAATCAAATGGTTTCATTTTTTAGTAAATGACATTTTAAGACTAACTGTGGTATTCATTTCATTATAAAAAATATATTTTATGAGTAAAAAGGGATATCGTATGGTGCGCCCATTTAAGATATAAGGAACCATATGGTACGTGCGACTTCAGATTCCAACCAAGATTGACTTCAAAATTCCCTTATATCTTAAAAAAATCTTATAAAGTATACTAATAAATGATTCGATTTAGTAGTAAATTACATTTCTAGAAAAACTGTGGTATTGGATTTATTATAAAAAGTATATTTTACGAGAAAAATGAGTTTTTCTTTAGTGCGCCCAAGTAACACCAATGATCCCCTTTTCCCGATTAAGCTAATTTCAAAATTTACTCAAAATCTGCAAAAAATTTACCGTGTATGGACAATCGAATAGCTTCATTTATTAGTAAATTACATTCTAAGACTAACCGTAGTATTCATTTTATTATAAAAAACATATTTTATGAGAAAAAAGACATTTTGTATGATGCGCACATATGATACGTGTGATTTCACATTCCCACCAAGATTGACCTCAAAATTCCCTTATATCTGAAAAAATTCCCAATATGTATACAAATAAGTGATACAATTGGGTAGTAAATCACATTTCCAGTCTAACTGTGGTATTGATCTTATTATAGATAATATATTTTTTGAGGAAAAGGGATATCGTTTGGTGTGCCACTATGGTATGTGTGACTTCAGATTCCCACCAATAATGACTTTAAAATTCCCTTATATCTGAAAAAATTCCCAATATGTATACAAATAAGGGATACAATTCAGTAGTAAATCACATTTCTGGATAAACTGTCGCAATGGTTTTTTTTATAAATAATATATTTTACGAGAAAAATGAGTTTTTCTAGAGAGCGCCCACGTAACACAAATGATCCCCTTTTCCCGATTACACTAATTTAAAAATTTACTCAAAATCTGCATAAATTTACCGTGTATGGACGATCAAATGATTTTATCTATTAGTAAATCACATTCTATGACTAACTCTGTTATTTATTTTATTATAAAAAATAAATTTTTTTATTAGAAAAAAGAGATATCGTATGGTATTAATACAAAATGCTCGCAACCGCTTCCTCTACAAGATTCAGTTTGGCACCAGACATTTCTAGTACCTAAAATGTCCTAATCACAACCCCCCCCCGCCCTTTTTGAAATGAATTTTTGTGTTCTTTTTCATCGAATTTTAGAAAAATGATTAATGTTACGACACCAACCATGGGATCATAAATATTAATGCAACAAAATTTTCTGCACAGTCTCGTCTACAAGATTCATTTTTGTTCCAGACATTTCTAGTCCCCTAAAATGTAACAATAACCCTTTCCTCTTTAAAGTATTAATTTGTTTTTATCGGATTTTAGGAAATTGAGGAAAGTTAAGATTCCAACCATGGGATATTAAATACTAATGCATCAAAACTTTATCAATAGTCTCCTCTACAAGATTCAGTTTTGCTCCAGACATTTTTAACAGTTAAAATGACCTTATCGCACCCATCTTCATTAAATTTTTGTCTTTTTTTATTTCTTTTTTTCATTTTTGTGTTCTTTTTGATCATTTTTGTGTTATTTTTGATCGAATTTTAGAAACATGAGGTATGCTATGACTCTAACTAAGGGATCTTATATATTAATCCATCAAAATGTTTGCAATAATCTCCTTTACTAGATTCAGTTTGGTTCCAGACATTTCTAGTGACTTAAAATTTTCTAAACAGCACCCATTTTAAAGAAGTCAAATATTTACGTCTTTTCGGTTGAATTTTAGAAAATTGAGAAGTGTTACGACTCCAACTATGAAATATTCACTACAGTTTTCTCTAAGATATTCACTTTGGACCCAGACAACATATCCTGACACAAAAAATGTCTTAATCAGCAACCCTATAAAAATTGAATTTTGGGTTTTTTAAGGTATTTTAGAAAGTAATGAAGTGTTACGAATCAAACCATGGGATATTAAATATTAATACACATCTTACAGGACTAGAAATGTTCAAGACATTTCTAGTCCTCTAAAATGTACTAAACCATTCCTCCTTAAAGTATTAAACTTTTGTTTTTCTATTGGATTTTAGGAAATTGAGGGGAGAGTTATGATTCCAACAATTTGATCTTATATATTAATACATAAAATTGTTCACAACAGTCTCCTCTACAAGAAACACTTTGGTTCCAGAAATTTTCAGTCTCCTAAAATGTCCTAATCACACTCACACCTTTTAAAGAATTCAAATTTTTCTGTTTTTTGGATGGATTTAAGAAAATTGATGCGTGATACGACTCTATCCATGGGATTTAAATATTAATACGTCAAAATGTTCGCAACAGTCTCCTCTACAAAATTCACTTTGGTTCCAGACATCTCTTGTTACGTAAAACGTGTTATTCATCCCCTACTTTTAAAGAAATGAAATTTTTCTATGTTTTTGTTTGGATTTTAGAAATTTGAAAATTGATACGATTTTATCACCATCGGATCTTAAATATTAACAAGTCAAAATGTTCGCAACAGTCTCCTCTACAAGATTCACTTTGGTTCCAGAAATCTCTGCTCTCCTAAAATGTTCTAATCACCCTCCCCCCTTTTAAAGAAATCAAATTTTTTTGTCTATTTTGGATTGATTTTAGAAAATTTATGTGAGTGATAGGACTCTAACCATGGGATATTAAATATTAATACATCAACATGTTTACAATAGTCTTCTCGGCAATATTCATTTTCGCACATGATATTTCTAGACATTTAAAATGTTGTAAGCCATCCCTCTTTAAAGTATTAAATATTGGTTTTATATTGGATTTTAGGAAATTGAGGAGTGTTATGATTCCAAGCATTTGATCTCATATATTAGTACATCAAAATGTTCACAACTGTCTCATTTACAAGATTCACTTTGGTTCCAGGTTTTCCAGTCTCCTAAAATGTCCTAATTACCCTCCACGCTTTTAAAGAATTCAAATTTTTTTGCTTTTTGGATAGATTTTAGAAAATTTATGAATGATACGACTCTGTCCACGGTATCTTAAATATTAATACATTAAAATGTTTGCTTCAGTCTCCTCTAAAAGATTCAGTTTGGTCTCACAGATCTCTATTGTTTTAAATGTCCTAATCAGCCCCCCCCCCCTTTTTAAGAATTCAAATTTTTGTGTCTTTTTGGTCTGATTTTAGAAAGTTGATCAGTGCTATGACTCCAAGCATGGGTATTAAATATTAATGCATCAAAATGATCCCAATAGTCTCCTCTAAGAGATTCAGTTTTGTCCCAGACATTTCTAAATGCCAAAATATCCTTATCACGCTACCTCCCACCTTTTTAAAATGTGAATTTTGAGATCTTTTTGTTCGAATTTAGGAAAAATAAGGAAGGTTCTGACTCTGACCATGGGATTTTAAATATTAATAAATCAAATTATTCGAAATAGTCTCCTCTACAACATTTACTTTCGTTCAAGAAATCTCTGGTATCCTAAAATGTCCTTATCACGCCCACCCCCCGTTTTTAAAAAGTTAATTTTGAGTTCTTTTTGATCTAATTTTAGAAAAATAAGGAGGGTTCTGTCTCTATCCAAGGGATCTTAAATATTAATACATCAAAATACTTGCATCAGCCTCTTCTACAAGATTCAGTTTGGCTCCACACATCTCTTGTCTCTTCAAATGTATTAATCAGCCTCCACCCCTTTTTAAGTATTTAAATTTTTGTGTTTTTTGTCTGATTTTAGAAAATTTATGAGTGATACGACTCCAACTATGGGATATTAAATATTAATACAACAAAATGTTTTCAATAGTGTCCTCTACAATATTCAGTTTTGTTCAACACATTTCTAATCTTTTATATGTCCTTATAACCCCCTCTCTTTAAATTATATTTTGGTTTTTTATCGGATTTTAGGAAATTGAGGAGTGTTATGATTCCAACCATGAGATCTTGTATATTAATAAATCAAAATGTTCGCAATTGTTTCCTCTACAAGATTCAGTCTGGTTGCAGACTTTTCTTGACACATAAAATGTCTTAATCACCAATCCCATAAAAGACACTTTTGTATTTTTTATTGTAGTTTAGAAAGTTGAGAATTGTTACGACTCTTACCATGGGATATTAAATATTAATGCATTAGCCTCCTCTACAAGATTCAGTTTCGCTCCACACATCACTGGTCTCTTCCAATGTATTAATCAGCCTCCACCCCTTTTTAAGAATTTAATTTTTTTTTGTATTTTTGGTCTGATTTTTGAACATTTATGAGTGATACGACTCCAACCATGGGATATTAAATATTGATACATCACAATGTTCGCAATAGTGTCCCCTACAATATTCAGTTTGGTTCAAGACATTTCTAGTCTTCTAAAATGTACTAATAACACCTCCCCCTCCTCTTGAAAGTATTAAATTATTTATTTTTTTTGTCAGATTTTAGGAAATTGAGGAGTATTATGATTCCAACCATGAAATCTTATAGATTAATTCATCAAACTATTTGCAATAGGCTCCTCAAAGAGATTCAGTTTGATTCCAGAATTTTCATTATTCCAACCATGACACCTAAAATGTCTTAAGGGTACAGTGGACACTAAATTTGACCAAAATATCGATTTTTCATTTTTTGTTTTATTTATTACTGCATATCATTACCTTGCCATTACAAAAAAAAATTTTAAATTTCGACGATTTTTTAAGTAGTTATGAGTAAAATAAAAAAAATTCATATTAGGGCCACGCCCTCATATTTACATTTTTATTAGTTTCGGAATGGAAAATTTTTAGTTTCGTTATTAAAATTTTGCTTAAATTGCTTGCTATTGATCAGACCCCAACAAACTTTATTTAATTAGATGAACTTGCTAATCTGGCAACCGTTCTTTGAGATTTGTTTGTTTACTTTTTCTCTAATGTTAGTTGTTTGAAGATCATTTTTTTTTCTAAAAAAAAAGCTGTTTTCATAACTATATATCGAAATTTTTTAAAATTTTTTGTTCAAATTATTGAAATATAGGATTGTTTTGTTCATATTTTGTACTATGGATCTCATAAGTTCAAAATATCGAAAACCAAAAGGCCGTCCTTGCAATCGTCGTAAGACTTTACTTGCCAATCTGAAGGGATCGTCTGCTAAAAAAATTGCATCTAAAACTTCTGATTCGCATTGTACTTCAGTACCTATAGAAGAACAGGCTACAACGTCTGAAGTAAATGAGTACATCATTATAGATAAGCAAATGTGGTCTTCTCTACTGGAAAACATTCCATGTTCTGAATGTGGGAATTATTCATTAGATATAATTCAAGAAAGAACACTAGGATTCTCTGCAAAAATTCAAGTGACATGTATCTCTTGCAGGAAGAATTTTGGATCAGTTTTCACTAGCTTAAAATCCAATGAAAATAAAGCTTTTGAAATTAATAATATGTTTGTGAAAGCATTTTTATCCATTGGAAGAGGATATGCTGCTATGGAAACATTTTCAATGGTCCTAGGCATACCATCTATGGATAAAAAAACATTTGCTAAATGCTTGAATCATCTTTCAAAGCAAAATGGCTCAGTGAAAACTGAAATGTTAAAAATGTCACGGAAAGCTGTGAGAGAAGCCCATGTATCTGCTAATAACAGCTTAGAAAGTGAAAGTGTTATTGACATTGGTGTATCATACAATGGTACCTGGCAGAAGCGTGGTCACACCTCTAATTTAGGTGTAGGATGTGTGATTGACATTTTGACGGGAATTGTGATTGACTTTGAAATTCTTTCGAAATGTTGTCCCGATTGTTTTGCTTGTGAACGGGATCTAGGAAAAAAAGTGCTGAATATTTTATTTGGTATGAAGGGCACAAAAGTGAATGTCAAAAAAACTACAACGGCTCTTCGGGTGGAATGGAGGTTGCTGCTGCAGTTACTATGTGGAAACGTTCCATTAGTGACTGCAAGTTGAGATACATAACAATATTGTCAGATGGGGACTCGAAAACCTTACATGAACTCAATAGATTGAAAGTGTATGGAAGTAACATAAGTATAAATAAAGAAGAGTGTATAAATCATATTGCAAAACGACTGGGTACATCTCTTCGAAACAAAGTGAAAGAATGGCAAGCAAAAAAGGTAACACTGGGGGAAGAAAAAGGCAGTTTAAAAACAGAAACTATAGCAAGACTGCAAAATTATTATAGGAAAGCTATAAAAGATAATGCTCCAAATATAAATAAAATGAAAACATCAATTTTTGCATCATTATTGCATTGTATGTCGACAGACGCTAAGCCTCAACACAGTAAATGCCCTGAAGGTGTTGATTCATGGTGCTTTTTTAAACGTGCCATTGCTAATGGTAGGAAACCAAAAGCCACAAGTTCATGAAGACAACACTTTCAAGAAGTGGGTGAAAAATTCTTCCTATTTATCAGAGGCTAGCTTCAACGGAGATTCTTTCACATTGTACAGCTAACAAAACACAAAATGCAAATGAAAGCTTGCACAGTAACATTTGGAGAAAATGCCCGAAAGAAGTTTTTGTTTCCTTCAAAAGACTTGAGTTAGCGGTTACATCAGCAGTGCAGGAGACAAATTTTGGATATGTAGGTACATTGATGAACAATTTTAATGTATCTGAAATTAATGACATCTCCGTATCCATTGCTAACAAGAAAGACAACAGAAGAAATGCACAAAAGAAACGAAAAGCTACTGAAGCTTACAAAAAAGCAAAAAATGTAAAAAGGTACCAAAAATCACTAGCTGTAAAACAACAAGAAGAATCAGAAGGTGTTATGTATGAGGCAGGCTGGGGCATTTTAAATGACAAATATTACTGATAACATTTTTTTTATCTAATTATATTTCTAAACTTCTATTTCTTAGTAATTCATATGTAGCATTACTGATATCTAAATTATAGTAAATGTAAAATTAATTAGCATTTTTTTGTTAGCTTCATATAAAATACCATGTACATAGTTTATTTTTGTATTTCTTATATGTATATATTCTTTATTGATGATGTACTATTCATATGTAACATTACTGATATCTAAATTATAGTAAATGTAAAATTAATTAGCATTTTTGTTAGCTACATATAAAATACCATGTATAGTTTATTTTTGTATTTCGTATATGAATATATCCTTTATTTATGATGTACTGATATCTATTTATTTATTTCATGGTATTACATGATTTGTTCACAATATATATTTTTAAATTTCACACTGTAAACTGCAATATCTTTTATTTTTTTTATGAAATAAAGCTTATGTAATGTCTCTATTTTGAAACCATATTACAAAAATGATTTTACTCAATGTCAAACCAAAGTGTTATATATCTTATCCATAACTGATGTGCCACACTTAAATATAGGGCATTTAGGTAACTAGATTTGCTTTCTAAATGAATTATTTCGAGCAAAAGAGATTTTAGAAAATTGAAATGAATGAAATGTTTCACTTCATTCATTTCAATTTTCAAATGTTTCAAAAAATCATGAAAATTTTCACTTTACACCTGTTGTCACGGCCTCTGTTTAATGATGATTTTACAAAATAATTTATTGTGTATGTATCTATTTTAAGTTTTACTAATTATATAAGTTTTATAATTCAAGTTTTAGTATTTGTGCATTATTTTATATACATTTATTCAAAATATTTAGCTTGTAACTTAAAAGTGTGATTTTCTCAAATAGGAAATTTTTGCATTTATAAAATTTCAAAACACTCCATGCGCAACAAATTTTGTGCAAACTTCTTAAAATTTTCCACATTTATTCTTTAGACACATATAATTAAATTGTTGGGAACAGAAATTTGATGCAATTTTTTTGTTGTTACTTTTTTCAATTTTTTATTTTATAGTCACCGTTTTATTCATAAAATTGGATAAAAATTATTTTTTTATAATTTTGTAAACTTTTTAAAAGAAAATCTTTCCCAACAATTTTTAGAAGGGCTTTAAACGTATCATAATCTGTATTATTTTAAACAAAATATGGAAATTTATTGCGCATGGAACAAAATCAATTTTTTGTCTTTTTATTTAATTAAATCTTAATTAGTGCAAAATTAATGACATAATTCTTTCAAACTTGGCTCAATTTATTCTTTTTATGATATAAATAAGTATACCAAATTTCAGGTTCATACCTCTATTATTAAAAAAAAATTATTTAGTGTCCACTGTACCCTGTCTTAATCAGCAAACCTACAAAAATTTAATTTTGTGTTTTTTATGGTTCTTTAGAAAGTTATGGAGTGTTACGAATCAAACCATGGGAAATTAAATATTAATACATCAAAATGTTCGCAATAGTCTCGTCTAAGAGATTCAGTTTGGTACCATACATTTTTAAACACCTAAATTGTCCTTATAACACTCCCCCTTTTTAAATAGTCAATTTTGAGTTCATTTTGATCAAATTTTAGAAAAATAAGGAGGGTTCTGATACTTACTATGGTATCTTAAATATTAATACATCAAAATATTTGCATCAGTCTCCACTACAAGATACAGTTTGGTCCCACATATCTCTTATTTTAAATGTCCTAATCAGCCCCCCCCTTTTTTTAAGAATTCAAATTTTTGTGTCTATTTGGTCTGATTTTAGAAAGTTGATCATTGTTACGACTCCAACCATGGGCTATTAAATATTAATGCAACAAAATGTTTGCAATAGTCTCCTCTAAGAGATTCAGTTTGGTGTCAGACATTAATAAACGCCAAAATGTCCTTATCACGCAAACACCCTTTTTAAAAGGTAAATTTTGAGTTCTTTTTGATCAAATTTAGGAAAAATAAAGAAGTTTCTGACTCTAACCATGGGATTTTAAATATTAATACATCAAATTATTAGAAATAGTCTCCTCTACAACATTCACTTTGGTTCCAGAAATCTGGTTTCATAAAATGTCCTAATCACCCTCTCACCATTTAAAGAAATCAAATTTTTCTGTCTTTTTTGATAGATTTTAGAAAATTTATGAGTGATACGACTCCAACCATGAGATCTTAAATATTAATACATCAAAAATATTTGCATCTGTCTCGTCTATAAGATTAAGTTTGGTCCCACACACCTCTAATGTTCTAAAATGCCCTTATCAGCCCGCCCCACATTTTAAAGAATTCAAATTTTCTTGTCTTTTGTCTGATTTTAGATAATAGAGAATTGCTACCACTCCAACCATGGGATATGAAATATTAATACATAAAAATGTTAGCAATAGTTTCCTCTACAATATACTGATTTGTGTAGACATTTTTGTGTTATAAAATGTCCTTATAACCCCTTTTCTTTAATTTATTAATTTTTGGTTTTTTTATCTGATTTTAGGAAATTGAGGAGTGTTATGATTCCAACCATGAGATCTTATATATTAATAAATGAAAATGTTCGCAATTGTCTCTTCTACAAGATTTAGTCTGGTTCCAGACTTTTCTTGACACCTAAAATGTCTTAATCACCAATCCCATAAAAAGTCAATTTTGCGTTTTTATTGTAGTTTAGGAAGTTGAGGATTGTTACGACTCTTACCATGGCATATTAAATATTAATGCATCAAAATGTTTGCAATAGGCTCCTCTAAAAGTTTAAGTTTCCCTTCAGACATTTCTTGACACCTAAAATATCTTAATAACCAACCCAATAAAATGTCAATTTTGTCTCTTTTCTTGTATTATAGTAAGTTTATAGGTGTTACGACTCCAACCAAGGGCTATTGAATATTAATACATCAAATTGTTCGCAATAGTCTCCTCTACAAGATTCAGTTTGGTACCAGACACATTTAAACACTTAAAATGTCCTTATCACGCCCAACCCTCTTTTTAAAATGTCAATTTCGAGTTCTTTTCGATCGAATATTAGAAAAATGAGGAGGGTTCTGACTCTAACCATAGGATTTTAAATATTAATACATCGAAATGTTCACAATATTCTTTTCTAAGTATTCACTTTGGTTGCAGAAATCTCTGCTCTCCTAAAAAGTTCTCATCACCCTCCCCCTTTTAGAGAAATCAAATTTGTTTGTCTTTTTGGATGGATTTTAGAAAATTTATGAGTGATATGACTCCAAACCATGGGATATTAAATATTAATACAACAAAATATTTTCAATAGTGCCCTCTACAATATTCAGTTTGATTGTGAAGACAATTTAGTCTTTTAAAATGTCTTTATAACCCCTTACCCTCTTTAAATTATTAAATTTTGTTTTTAGCGGATTTTAGGAAATTGAGGAGTGTTATGATTCCAAACATGAGATCTTATATATTAATACATCAAAATGTTTGTCTTAGTCTCCTCTACAAGATTCAGTTTGGTTCCACACATCTGTATTGTTCGAAAACACCTTTATCAGCCCGTCCCACATTTTACGAATTAATTTTTTTTGTCTTTTGGGTCAGATTTTAGATATATGAGGAGTGCTACCACTCCAACCATGTTATATTAAAAATTGATACATCACAATGTTTGCGATAGTGTCCTTTACAATATTCAGTTTGGTTCAAGACATTTCTAGTCTTCTGAAATGTCCTAATAACTCCCCCCCCCCCCTCTTGAAAGTATTAAATTTTGGTTTTTTTGTTAGATTTTAGGAAACTGAGGCGTGTTATGATTCCAACCATGAAATCTTATACATTAATACATCCAAATGTTAGCAATAGTCTCCTCAACAAGATTAAGGTTTTTACCAGAAGTTTCATGATTCCAACCATGACACCTAAAATACCTTAATCTGCAAACCTTTAAAAATTTGTGTTTTGTATGGTACTTTAGAAAGTTATGGAGTGTTACGAATCAAACCATGGAAATTAAATATTAATACATCAAAATGTTCGCAATGGTTTCCTCTAAATAATAAGTTTTGAGTGAAGACATTTCTAGTGTTCTAAAATTTCCTTATAAACGCCGCCCCCTCTTTAAAGTATTAAAATTTTGTTTTTTTATCGGATTTTAGGAAATTGAGGAGTATTATGATTCCAACCATGAGATCTTACATATTAATACATCAAATTGCTTGCAATAGTCTCCTCTGCAAGACTCAGTTTGGTTCCAGACATTTCTTGAAACCTAAAATGTCTTAATCACCGACCCTATAAAAAGTCAATTTGGTATTTTTTTTATTGTATTTTAGAAAGTTGATAAGTGTTATGACTCCAACAATGGGCTCTTAAATTTTAATGCATCAAAATGTTCGCAATAGTCTCCTCAAAGAGATT